>LTAE01003448.1:18815-37256 GCA_001647135.1 Pontederia paniculata
ATATATATATATATATATATATATGTTTATTTTTTCTTTTTACTAATTTCTCTCATATTCTCCTCGGTTCATTGAAGACATGCTCGTCTCCGCCCAACGTAAGTATCATCTCCTCTTTGAGAAAAAAACTATGTTCTTATTTTCTTGTCTTGTATAATTTTACTAGATAGTTTGGCGAAATTTGAAGTTTAATTTCTCAATAAATTAATATGTCATGCAGTCACTGGTTCTTCGAATGAACTATGGCGTAGAGCTGAGTGGGTTAACGTTCGTAAACAGCCCTCGCATGCATGTTGTTGTGGACTCTTCCGATACGGTGTCCATTCACGATATCACCATATCATCTCCCGGGAGCAGCCCCAACACTGATGGCGTACACGTCGAACGATCCGAAAATGTTCAAATTTGGCACTCCGTTATTGGCACAGGTAATATTTATAATCGCATTTGTATGTAGCTACTTGATGATATCATGTTTACTACCAAAATTATTGACATCTAGTACTTGATCAAATCATAATTACATGTTTGCTAGTTGATAGTATCATGGGAGTGCATGGTTGGTTGCAGGTGACGATTGTGTATCACTTGGAAATGGTACCATCAACACTAACGTGAGCGATATCACATGCGGTCCTGGTCATGGCATAAGGTTAATTTGCTTTGTGAAGTGAAACTGACAAATTAAGGTTAATGCGTCCTAAATTATTGTGTTGGTATGATAAATACTTAATTTGTACTATTTAGATAATTTTGAAATGAAAAATCATCATGCAGATGAAAAATTAAGCAGAAATGCTAGTAGGAATTTCGTTGAGAGGTAAAAAGTTTATTTATTTCCATCCTCTATAATTAGAATTATAATTCTATCCCTGGCCGGTGGTATTTGGTGACAAAATGACGTGCTTAATTAGATATAAAATGAAGGTTTAAGACTCAATAGATGAAATGGTGAAAATAAAATGAAACTATGAAAGTGCAATTTTTTCTATACTATATTGTACCATGTATTAATTAATTAATTTAATGGAAATAAACGAAACTTCAACGATATTGTCACCTGTTTGCAGCATCGGCAGCCTGGGAATGGATGAATCACAATCCATTGTGGAACAAATCAATGTCTTTGATAGCCATCTATCTCAGACAACAAACGGCATTAGAATAAAATCATGGCAGGTGAGCATCCTAACAGGAATATCTTTTTCTTTAATTACCTTCTTAATTTTTTTGTTTCTTTTTTCTCTCTGTCCTCTTGGGTATTATACTGAAATAACTAAGATATATGTATCTTACCATCCCTTTTATATAATTAAGTTAATCATTTCCTTTATCACCATTATTGTGATTTCTCTTGATGATTAGGGTGGATCTGGATATGCCAAGGGGATATTATTCCAGAACATCAATTTTACTGCAGTGAAGAATCCCATAATCATAGATCAGTACTACTGCCCTCATGAAAGCTGTTCAAACAAGGTAATTAAGAATAGGGTCCATTTTATGCATTTACATAGTTGCAACTTGCAATAGTTAAGCATAGAGATCGACAGGTCATAATAATTCTATATTCTTATATATTTTTGCATACATGGTGAAGACGTCCGCCGTCCAAATAAGTGACGTGAAATATATCGGCATAACGGGGACGACCGTGAGCAACGTGGCGATCGACTTCAGCTGCAGCCGAAGTGTTGCCTGCGACGGCATCCTTATGAACAATGTTGACATCGTACCATGGAACCATGGAAGCAATGCTACTACTTCATATTGCAGCAATGGCCATGGAATAAAGAAGGGAACCCTTGCGCCGGACGTCCCTTGCTTATCATCATCCTATACATGACTCCCAAATATGCTCTTCTTCTACATCTTATGTCATTTTCTTTCTAGTAGTTCTGATTTCGAAGGCAAAAATTATTCCGTGGCACAAATATGTCAAACATTATGGTTTAAATAAAAGAAGTATGTACGTGCATGTTATTTCTTTTGTCTAGAATCATGAATGGCAAATTATATGTTATTGTTTTGTAATATTCTTATGTGATCTTCCCCTATGCAACTGTAAAATTTTATCGATATTTGGCTTTACCAAGTCAAAGCAAAGTTACATTCCTAAGCAGCGCAAATGGGTTAATGTTTCACTAATTGGTGAAAAGATGGGGGAATGAGTAGTAATTAAGACAATAAATGGTAATAATCGACATAATTAAAGACGAGGAATTAATGATTTGGTTATTTGGAGCAAGAAGTTATAAATGTTTGACAATATGAATGCATTTACGAAGGAGAAATCTTAATGACGTTCTTCTTTTATTTATTTGACTCTTAATTTTTTTATTAACCTCATAAAGGAAATGAAAATCTCATATTTCGTTTTCTATTTTCCAACAATTGCGACATTTTCAAAATTTCCACCATATTTATTTCTCATGTTATAATGATTTACATTTGATGGTAAATCACACCAACTAAACATTTCCTATAATTATAATATTTTACTTTTTTTAATTGTTAATTAGTACTAATATCTTACATTTGTCATAATTTTTTTAGTCTTATTTTAGAAAAGTTTCACATTAATTGATTTTTTTCACATCATGCCTCATCTCAAATAATATTAATATAATTTATCATTATATATTTGATTCTATTGTGAATACGAAGATGTAACAGTAATAACAAGGTAAAAATGCTAAAAGTAGTATTTTTTATTAATATGTTTTTAAATAAAGGAATATCCAACAGATATTTTATATACGAATAAAATACGATGTTTGATTTATATAGCCAAATAAAATACAGAATAATAAATTGTAAAAAAAATGTTATAATGAGAGGAAAAAACACGCTGCACATTTTGGGAATTGTAAAATTATTGAAGAATGGGAAAAAATATGCTCTTTCATTGTGGTGTTGTCAATAAAGAAAGAGTAAAATAAATAAAAGAGGAACCACAATAAGGACATCTCGTATTTTTCTTGAAAGAGGAGAAGTATTTATTATTTTTTTATTAACGGAAAAAATTGGAAAAAATAATAAATGGAAGTTACAAATTTTATTAAAGAATTATATTGAACATTTTTGTAGTATTAATATTGGGAGCCTCTATAGTGCCACTCCTAAGGAAAGTGAAAGTCCAATTTACCCCTTTTGATCTGACTCCAATAGTCTATTCCTAAATGTCAAACGTCAAAAGCGTTATATCAAATTATTAACTTTTAAACCCAGAAAAAAATCTTAGGATAGCGATAGAATAGAGAATTGGAAGTTCTTCGGATTCTTTAATGTAATAGATTAATTTTAATTATGTTTGGATGAACTAAAAATATAATGATTATAGATAGATTCTAGGAGTATTTGGATAAAAAGTGAGAACCCAAAATATAAAGTATATTTTAAAAAAAATAAAACTTATTTAAATTTAAAAATTATATTAAGTACTATAAAATTAATATCATAAAAATATTTTATAAAATATACTGGTTAAAACTATTAAAAATAATATATAATTAAACTCACAAAATATTATTTTAGCAATAATATTCTAGAAAATTATTAATTATACAAATAAAATAATTTATATTATCATAAAGTAATATAAAAGTTTTTCATAAAATGAATTTATTACAAAATTATAACTTATTATTTTAACCAGATTTTTAATTAAAATTAAAAGTTGAGAAAAGAAAAAAAAACGTCACACGTTGAAAAAAAAAAGGCAACAACAACATGCAGCGCTTGCGGTGAATTCCCGAGTCACGTGACCCGGAATTTCATCTTTGGGTTCAGTGCCTGGTTTCCCAAATTGTCATATCATTTGGGGAACCAGGCTGGAACCAGATCAGTTCTGGCTCCGGTTCCAGCTCCGGTTCCAGCTGCCAAACGCAGCCTACGTGAACTCTACCCAACATTTAACATTGTATTTAAATAAAAAAGGTTTTGCTCCAAATATACTACATTTCTAATCAGGCTAATATTATGGAATTTACAACAAAAAAACTTATTTTATATACAATTTAACTAAATAATTAATCTAATAAATATTTTCCATTTTCATTAATAATTGTAAACCCCATGAATATTTCTATTTCTAAAATACATTCCATTTCTAATCAGGTTAATATTATGAAATTTAAAACAAAATAAAAAAACAAATTATATGTTTTATATACAATGTAACTAAATAATTAATCCAATAAATAATTTCCATATTCATTAATATGATTGTAAATCCCATGAATATTTCTATTTCTAGAATAAAAGAGATAACTCATCCACATATATAAGGAAGAACACAAATGCAGTGCAAGCACAAACAAAAAACAAATTACAGTACAATTCAAAATTGCACAAAAAAAATGAATTCTTGACACAAATATTAATCAATAAAAAAAATCAATGACATCAACGATAATAATTTTGACTATATTTTCTCAATTATATATATAAGAAAAATATATCGAATAAAATTGATTATCGAGTATATTTTACATATACACGAGTCCCTGTAAAAACATCAACAAAATAAATATTCTTTTGTTAAGAGTATATTGATAAATCAGAATGTTCAATCATGTGTTACTTCGGAATTTTTACATGTAATATTTCAATGGAGATGAAAATTTAGACGAGTAGCATAGTCGAAGTTAAGTTATGCTAAAACTCTCATGCTCTCAAATTGCACAATATTATGTGAAGCAACTTGGATCGGTGAATCGAGCATGGTCGAGCTTGCCATGGCTTGGCTTGATCATTTTAATATTTTTTTATAAAAAAAATTATAATATAAAAGTATTCAATATTTTGAATATGTTTGCAAATTACTGTTTGGTGTTAATAAAAAAATATTTAAAATAAGGATAAAACTGTTTAAAAAACTCATCTTAACTTTAGAAGTAGTTGTTATATAAGAGTATAGTGGTCTTTGTCCTCTCAATTTGTTTTAAATTTTGTTTCAATAATAAATATTTGTTAAAAAAAATAAGATTATGTGCCATGGTAGGATATAATTTGATCGATCGTCTTTAGCTTAATTCTAGTGATGTCAATTAGAGAGTATCTTTAGCATGAAATGTCGATTCAAAATGTCAAACAAGACTTGATAGTAGTGAATAGGCAAAAACAATTTATGTTATAGTAAGGAAGAAACTATTAATTATGACCTATTAACAACAATTTAAGGAATCAGAAAATGAAATAAAACTATAAAATATGTAAAAGAAATTATTTTATACTAATCGGACAGGTGAAAATTCCTCACGTCAAAACTACAGTTTTAGAATATGATTGGCAATGAAGTACTACCACTTTTTGCATCTCACGGTGGAACGGGTAAAATGAGAAAATGATTAATATTTGGAGTGGCAATAAGTATGATGAGAGTAGCATTAGTGATTTCTAAATATTTTAGGAAACAGAAACGAAAAGTAAACAAAATTAAGATGCCCTTATTGGCTTCTTTCATTTTCCACTCCAAAAATTATAGTCTCATTTCATCCTCTAAAATTTAATATTACACATCTACTTTCCCTCAATTTTTCAAACGCTTTCGATTAATCCTAAATACCTGAAATATATTTACGTTTTAACATTTTATCGTTATTCAATTTTTACTACTTAATATTAAAAGTAGAAAAAAAAATAGACCCTTCAATCGCCTCAGCTACTTAACGGTCCCATCTGACTTTTTAAATTTTTTAATAAACAATTCGATAAAATTAAATAGGACAAAAAGGTAATTATGTTATTTTAAATAATTAAAATTTAACCGTTTGAGATTAACTGAAAGTTTTTGAAAAACTAAGGAGAGGTAACTTAACAAGTGAATATATATGTGTATGACTTTAGGGAGAAAAATAAAATTAACCTAAATTTTAGTGTCACTCCTTTAGCTTTATCTTTTCATCCAACAAATGCTTTATACCACAAAAAAATGTGGCTCACATAACATAGGAGTCGAAAGTCATCATCCCCTTTGCAATTATGAAAAAAATGTTAAAGCTCACAGCAAATTTCCCAAAATTGTTATAATTATTCAATTCAACTTTTATTTATTTAACATTCTTATTTATTCCATTTTGTCATCGTTTCAGTTAAGAAAAAAATGGAAACAATATAGCCATAATTCCAGTTATTTGTTTATTTACTAATGATAGTTAATTATAAATCATATGAAGAATTATATAATGGAAAAAATATAAAACAGTGCAAGTATGCAAAAGCACTTAGTAAATATATTTGGGTTTTACTTCTTATCCTCAACAATAGCATTATATTACCCGAATAAACAAAGTCTGCTTTATATTTTCTTCTCTCATTTAATAACATGTATTGTACCTGCAAGGCTGACAGGTAAAGAAAAAAAAGGAAAAAGTAATAGAATTAGTTAGTACTGAAAGGGCTTTAAAAATATTTAATGGGCTCGTTTTTATAGCCCATTTGGAATTTTTGGGACCGTATGAGAAAATAATAGCTATCTTTTTCTGTGAAATGGGACAAGTGACATTGACATACCCCGTGCGTGTACGCACAGCATCTTCTGCGCACTCTCGAGACTCCATGAGGCAGCGATGACGTCATATTTTCCCACCATCATCTCATCGCATTGATTGATTGCGTCAAATGACTGAGTCCCACTCAAAACCTCTCTGTTAGATGCCTGAAATGGCACGCTTAATTGGTCGACAATTAAGGGCATATGGGCGCCTAATTATTTTTTTCCAGTAATTGAGATGGAAATAAAACTTTTTTTTTTTGCAAAATATTGCTCACTTTTTATTGCAATACATGATTGACATAAAAATATTATTTTTTGGGTGAAACGTGTGGAAAAATTGACCTAATAATGGTTACCACTTGTACCGGATACTTTGGAGTTGGAGATATTCACATCATAAGTGTGTTTGTGCATATTTAGAGAAGCATTGCTGCATCCTTATCCTATTCGTTGTATTTTATTTCAACTTTTGAAGATATTTTTAATTAGCGGATATATGGAAAATATATTTTGTTCTATAAAGAATCTTAAATTATGATTGAGATTCAAACATGATCTAAATACTATTGAACTATTTTCTTATGATTTAATTTATTTTTTTTATTTTAATCATGTGTCTAAAATCAAATGATGTTTCATATTTTTCACATTTTTTTTGTACTTTTTATTAAATGACTATTAAAAAAAATTAGGACGAAACTTTCCTTTAAGGCCTAATTACCTTAAAAAAATGTCATATATTGTACAAGTGCTGCTACGTATTTATAAATGGATGTAACTTTTGCAACTTTTGAAAGTATTCAGTGAATGCGAGTATTATGAGAAATTTCAGGGAAAAAAAGAATTAGGAGAATTTAAAGTTTCATTGCACATTGTATAGTACATAATTTTGATAAAAAAATTGGCAATATCATCTTTTTATTCATTGAATCATTGAATAAAAAAAACAAAAACTTAATTCCTAAAAATTTGAGTGAAATTTAATGACTCATATAGCGAAATGATTTTTTTTTGGCAAATACATGAGATCTAAATATTACTTTTGTGTCAAACATTTTGGTAGTATAATTGTTCTTTAAAAGTAGTGTTTCTATTAACATCCTTGCTATTGTTATTTTTATGTTTTGAGCATAAATACTTTTTCAATAACAATTATCTCTATTAGATGGATACTTGAATAACCCAAAATATATAATTTAATATCATAATTAATTGAGTTAAACGTCAAATAATAAAATATCCATAATAAAGAAAGAGGCATATTCGTGTTTTTTCTGTGAAAACAAAGTTATCTTCATCAATGACATTTGAATGAGTCGATCTTCATCAAAACATTTTTAGTATGCAACATAAAATTGTAGATTATTTTTTCTAACAATTCCTCAACTATAATTTTTTAGGTCTAATTCTAAATATAAAATTTACAAATTTTAGTTTTCGTACTGAGATTATTTCGTGATGATATAAAATATCATCTTTATCCTTACTTATTTAATATAAGAAAAACTAAGGAAAAAATAAAAACATGATCATGATATTTTAAAAATCATTATTAAATTTTATTTACCTTTTTATGATTCTATTTTTAAATAATTTTATTGTATTAATAAAATAAATGTAAAAAATATTTAATAATTATTTAAAATAAATCTAATTGAAAAAATATTGAGGACTAAAAAAAATTAAAATTTAAGATTAAATATGAAAAAATACAATTAAGAAGATGTTGAAGAAAATAGTTGCAATAAATTTAACTTTGTGAGTAAAGGAACAAAAAGTAACATACAGATTATTTCTTATAACACTTCTTAAACTATAGTTTTCAGGTCTAATTTTAAATATAAAATTTACAAAATTTAATTTTCGAACTGAGATTGTTTTGTGATATTTTGTTCATTCAAAATTTTGTTAATTTTAGTTATAAAATATCATTTTTATCCTTACTTATTTATTATAAGAAAAACTAAGGAAAAATAAAAAAAACATGATAATGATATTTTAAAATCATTATTATTTTTATTTACTTTGTTATTTTTAAATAATTTTATTGTATTAATAAAATAAACGTAACAATATTATTTAATAATTATTAAAAATAATTTTAATTGAAAAAAAGTTTGAGGACTAAAAATTTAAAATTTAAAATTTAAGATTAAATATGGAAAACTACAATTAAGAAGATGTTGAAGAAAATAGTTGTAATAAATTTAACTTTGTGAGTAAAGGAACAAAAAGTAACACCTATGATCCACCTTTTTTGCATAATAAATACATTCAATCAGAGTAGACTATTAATCATGTCTACAATCAACCAATAAATACATAGCCGTAAAAACAATAGAAAAGGCCCCCTTATTTGATATAAATAACCATAAATGTCACCCGAAATATATAAATCCCACTAGATATCGTCCGATATATCTCATCGACACGTTTCCCAAGTACTCTCTCTCTCTCTCTCTCTCTCTCTCTCTCTCTCCTCTTCTCGCACTGAATAATAAAAATACAAATAGCAAAAAACCCCCCTTTCCCTCCTCCCTCCCCTTCTTCCCTCGCTTGCAGCTCTCCATCTTTCTCTCTCCGCCAGCGTTAAAAATCCCTTCTTTCTTCTGCCCTTGCAGCTCTCTCTCTCTCTCTCGAAAGATCATTTTTTTCCCAATCTTTTTACACCACTGCACTCGTTCCACTCTGATTCTTCATCTCTTGCTCCTTTCCTCTTATTCTCAGTTTATCTTCTAATACTTCCCCCTTTTCCTTCTTCTCCTTCTGTTTCAAACTCTGTTTTGCTTGTTCGTGGGGGTGGGAAAAAAATTAGAAGATTGGAACAGAGCAAAACCGAGCAGAGTAGAGCAAAGTGGTGTATGGGCAAGTACATGGGAAAGGGAAAGCTATCCGGCGAGGTGGCGGTCATGGAGGTCTCCCATCAGTCCTCCCTCGGTGTACGCACCCGCGCCCGGGCCCTCGCGGCGCTCCAGAGTCCGGCGGCGCCGGACGCCTCCTTCGCCTACCTTGAACTGCGCAGCCGCCGCCTCGAGAAGCCCCTCCCACCTTCGTCGGTTAACAGGCAACCGAAGGACGCCGCCAAACACAGCCCCAAGCCCAGCGCCAAAGCGTCCGCCGGCTCTGTTTCGCTGCGGGGGTGTTCAAAGAGGGATGAATCGGCGGCGCTGGACGTGGAAGCGTCCTTTGGGGAGAACGTTCTCGAGTCGGAGACGAGAGAAAGGTGGGTTTATGCTTTGGGGTTTGCTTGGTAAAAAAAAATGCACCTTTGTTGCTAGGGTTTGGCAAATGCGGGTTTTTCTCTGAGTTTTTTGGTGGCTTATGTTTGCTTGAGAAATGGGGTTTCCGGTGGGTTTTCATTTTTGCGTAGTGTGGAAAGCATGTGCTGCCCTTCCCCCATTTTGTGCGTATTTGATAGCTGAAGCATAATTTTTTCTTTGCTCAATTCTCTCTGTTTTGGGGTATCAGTCAGATATTATGAATTTTGAACAATGTACTCACCCATTTTTCATTACTTGTTCCTGCATCAAATATGTTTTTTTTTTCTCTTGTTATAATTGTTTCTTTTTTTCCTCTAATGCATTCTACGCTTACCAATTAAAAAGCTTTGTTCTTATTGAAAAAAAAAAGTTTTTGGTTCTTCAAGAAATTTAGTTATCCTACTCCTTTTTTTTTCTTTTTGTGTACTGCATGCCTTCGTTTGGTAGGCTTGCTATTTTTTTTTATTGTCGAGTAAAAAAGACTTCCTTTTTGTTTGTTTAAAGTCTGAAGCTTTGTCTGCATAAGAATTTACATGCTCTGGAGTGCTCATGCATACCTGTTTCCACTTTCCATGGCATCCTAGTATTCAATTGATTGTGCACAGTTCTTTTGCTGTTAAAATTTTTTTCATGTCTCTTTGGAGCATTAATTTGTGCATGCTTTGCTATTTCCATGGTTGACTGGCTTTGATCCATTCTACTCGTTACCACTGTCGTCAGAATGCACTATTTCTCCTGTGAATAACTCCTAGCGCCGGTGTGTGCTAGTAAAGATATCTAAATACACAGAACAGTAGAGCTTGCAGCTACACACTAGAAATTATATGTAATCACTTCCTAAGCCGCCAAACTTGAACTAAAAGGGACTTCACATTACCCTAGTAGATAGCTATCTATAATTTGCCTAATTTTGTTTATCACAGTTTGTGCCATGGAACTCTCAGAAGAATGTTGTTGATTTCTCTGCAACATAGCAATGCTTGTCTTCAGTGAGAAGCACACGTTCCTGTTGCACAGTAACAATTTACCCAGTCGTTAAGAACCAGTTCATCTATATCACGAATAACATAAGGAATTCCATTATGTTTTGTGACTTGAACTTTCAGTTATTTTTAAGGTTCTGTTACCCCAAATTCAGTTCATCTTCTGGAAAATTTTGTCATCAAAGGCATTTGCAATTTTACATTTTATTTTTATTGTCACATGAATATCTGTATTCTGAAGTATGTATCTTTGTTGATTACAGGTTTACCAGGGAGACTACGCCTTGTAGTCTGATAAGGGGTTCCGAAACTGGTTCTACAACCAGGCCAACCAAATCAACCTTAGTAAACAGGAGAATACATAATCCGTTGCATCTGAACTCACCTACTGCCTCAGAGGTGGAAGAGTTTTTTGCTGGCAGAGAGCAACTGCAGCAACGTTTATTCATGGAAAAGTATGTTTCCTTTTACTTCCATCTCTTTTCAGTTTTCACTAATATTATCATGGCACTCTTCTGAAATGTTAGTGTAAAATTTATTATCTATACACACTTTTCTCACAATATTGTTCTTGCTGGTTTGATGTTTAGGTACAACTTTGATCCTGTGAATGACAATCCACTACCAGGACGGTATGAATGGGTGAAACTTGACTTCTGATGTCAGGCCTTCAGCTGGGCACTGCTTTCTTTTCCTGCAACTTCTCCAATCTATATCTCTGTCCAGGATTTTCGAAGGAGGGCAGGGGTGCAATGGCGGTATTTTTTACTGCCAGAACTTTCTGATGTAAAAAAACTAGAAGATCCCCCAGATAGGTGTAATGTCATGGCATGTAACATGTAGAGCAGATAAGCATTGAAGCTTACTGTGACTTTATCAGTTCAATCACGAGGGTTCATAGTGATAACTAGTTTTGTAATCTTCTTCAATGATGCAGCAGAAGCATTTATTTCCAATATTTTCATCTGATTGGTATACACAGTATTGCAGCAGTACCAGTTATATTGGTATTTATCTTCTCAGAGTTTTGTGATGGACTTGAGATAAACATGAAGCAGTAGGAGGTCAGTTTGGTTGGCTCTGTCTACCTCCTCTTACTGTCCAATGTGAAACTCATTTACCCTGTGGAATTGAAAGTTTTGATGCCTCTGGTAATTGGTTCATGGCTCACTGTTTATAGTGAGTGGTAACTGTGAGCAGCAAATGGGAACAGCTTTAATTCTGACTGCAGCATTGACTTTGAAATGTCCCCTGGAGATGCTTGTGAGCAATGTTGCTTCTTTTGTGTTAGTGTATGTGCCTTTTAACTTGAAGTAAAAACTAAAAAGTTGCTATTTTTCCATGGCAAAAGGTACTTGGTTCTTCACATATTGACATCACATTGACGAGGGAATGCTTGAACTTGACAGGAAACACAAATGGCTGTTGGGCAATATCAGAACTTGGAGTGAACAGTTGCAGCAAGAGTGCTTTTGCTCGACATCTCTTGTACTTTGCTTGTGGCATTGTTTAATGTACTGACTCATGCAAGAACGAACCTCCAATTTTGTTTGCCGTTAGGCATCATGCGACTTAAAATAATAAAATAAAAGAGCTGTGGCAACTTACAACTATTTATTTACACAAATGGCTGTTGGACCAGTTTAGCACTCGTTATAATATTATGTCAATTTTTTTAATGTCTAAGGAATTATTTAGTGCATTTTATGTTTGTTAAAGTAATTTAAATCACTATCAAAATAATTATTATTTTGTAAATTACTGATAATATAATATTATATTATTTTAGCATTTTATAATTATTAGTAATAATATAAAGGGTTAATTTTTATTTATCTTCATTGAATTATTTTAAAATTTTAGATCTATCCTTAAATTATAAAATTGAAGAAAAAAAATTTAAACTTTTCTCAATTGATAAATTTTATCTATCAATTTAATTTTTTATATTTTCAATTTATTCTATTTTTTTAATTATTTTAATTTTTCAAATTATTATTTTATCATTATTTAATAAAATACTCTCTTCCTTTTTGCGCCCCCTCTCCTCTTCTTCTCTCTAGCTTGTCTCTTTACTCTCTCCTCTTAGGCGAGCTGTCCTGCTCGTCTACACACCCACAGGCAAGCATGGAGAGAAAGGGACGGCAGAAGAGGAGAGCAAAGACGAGCGAGAGAGAAAAAGAGGAGATAGAGGCATGAGAAAATAGTAGAGAGAGGAGAGAAAAAAAAGAAAGAGTTTTATTATATAAGAATAAAAATAGTAATTTAATAAATTAAAATAATTCAAAAAAATAGAAAATTAAAATGTTGGATAAAATTGGTCAATCGAAAAAAATATAAATTAGAAAATTAAAATGTTGGATAAAATTGGTCAATCGAGAAAAATATAAATTTACTTCTGGCCAATTTTTTAAGATATAAAATTTCGCGATAGTTCGAGAGGAAAAAATAAAAAAAAAATTATAGTCTAAATTATTAAGGAAAAGAGTTACTAAAATACAAAGAATGTTTTAAAACTTTAATTTCATATTATTATTTATAAACAAAATAAAAAAAAATATAAAAGTGAGTTTGGACAAATATATGAAATTTATATTATTAATGACTTGTAAATAATTCTGATGGAGAAGATGAATTTGAACGTTATTATTTTATAAAATACATAAATAATAATAATTTAGTTTAATGAATAATTTTATTATAATATATTTCACCTTATTAGTAATATAAAAAGACACATCTCAGTGTTGTCTCAGTGGAACTTTTAAATAAAATGTAGGCCATGCATCTAGACATATACCAAATGATCCTAAATTTATCATACGGTCTCATCTTTACATATTTATAGTTTTAATAATGAAAATATCTTACTTACATTTTCAGTCCTCTCGCCCAATATATCTTTATTTCTGAAATTCCAATAGTTGATTTCGATAAGAAAATAAATTATCTAGTTGCTTCAAAATTCGATAAGAAAATGTTATAATAAATAGGTATACATTATAATGATAATATTAAAATTCTAAAATATTATTATTCAAAGTGAACTAGTTACAAACTTGAATATTCATAAAAATTAAATAAGTAAAGTACTTTAATTGTGTTTCTTTAGGTTTGCTTTTTCATTTCGAAAGCACAAAGAACAGTGCTCTAAGTATCAATGGATTTAATTACCGTAGTCAAAATGGGCCCTTAATCTACTGCTTTAATGTCTCTTTGACTCATGTTCTTTCTTCTCATGCTTCGGATGACCTCATGTCACCACTTTCACCCATCAATTCGGAGTTTCATGTTCCTCTTCTTTAATACAAAGTGATCGTATGTAAAGACCAAAACTTTATAGTAGATCGACTTCTTAACAAATCTATTAAAAAAATGATATCCACTTCATAGTTTGGGTTGCAATTGAACTTTAAAGATATAGAACAAAGTGTAATTACGATATCAAAGCAAGTGAGGCCAATTCTTTTGGTTGCCCTCTCATTAAAGATATAATATAAAAGAAATAAAAAAAATCATTAACTCGTTGAAATTAAAGTTTTATTAGACGATATATTAAAGCCTTCCTCCGCTCTATAAACAGTCCCATATATTCACACGGCGGATTCAAGGAATTAATACATTACAATCCCTTCTAATATTATGCCTTTTTATTTTTTTTTTATCCTAAATATTATTTATTTTGAACTCTCGCTCTTAAAGTTAAATGTAAAATATCACCGTTACTCTGTTCCCATGGAAAAAAATGTACGTCGGGAAAATGTCTTAGTAATTCTCAGTGATATTTATAAGGTGTTCTTCACCTCATTTGCATAACTTTGTTAAAAAAGGAAGAATCTTAGAAGCAAAGATCGCTCTTTAGACATTTTTTTTTAATTTCTTTGTCTGCTTTCTTTGTCTCGAGTATCCTGTTAAGATAGATAAGTTTCTCAATAAAAATATTTCACATGCGCAATAAATTAAATTCGAAATATCATCTGATTTTTAAGATTTTTTGTAACCAAAAGATTATTAGTATCACTCATAAAATATACTGGACACTCATTAATATATGTATATGATATCAATATAATGTTAAAAGATTGTGAATTGTTGTTTAAACACGTATGGTTTTTATTTGTTTGAATAATATTTTTTATTAAATATCTATTTTTAATTTTCAATGTTCACGATTATTAGCACCTAACTAATTCGGAGTTCGATGGGTAGCGCAGAAAGATCAATCCTCTGACTAAATTTGACAATTCTGAAATTCGAACTCGAGACTATTAGCTCTCTGTCCTTTAATCCGAGACAATTTGTTCGAATAATATTATATTTAATTTGTTCGCTGTAATTTTTTCTATTGGGCTAAATAATTGAACTAATATTATATAAAATGCTAATGCATGAAATAGTCTGGTGATCATTAAATTTTTAGTCCGTGTCCATGGCACAGGAATCCAACGGATATATTCCGGGTATCTATTCGTTATCAAACTTCAAACCTCGGCGAGCTCTTCCCGCGCAACTCAATTTTTCCCGCCAACTACCCGCCGCCTTCTTCCTTCTTCCGCGAGTGCCCAACAACACCCGCCAACTTTTCCCGCCAAGCTGGAAAACCGAATGGAAGGAATGCTTTCCTCCTCCTCCTCTTAACAGAGGCCCTTTTGCCAAACTAAAACAAAACCTTTTTTATTTTAGAATTAGAAAAGATTAAACACATTGGGAAATTAATTTATTCTGACATATCGCACGTAACACTGTCTATGACATGACAAAGTTTTGTCCCTCTGCATACAAAACCACTTTACAATATTGGTTCCAATAATATATGTATATGTGTTCAGTAAGAAATAAAATAAAAAGGACAAACACAAACAGGCAAAGCCTTACGACGGTGAGATTAATTACACGCATATATATATATATATATATATATATGTCTTCACGTATTAATAGTTAGTAGTAGTAGTAGTAGTAGTACCACAACAAAATATGGATCACAGTGTGCCGTGGTAAGATACCATGCACTGTTGTTAGTATTAATGAATTGGGAGATGTTAATAAATATATTGCATTGGTGACGAAGTCCAATTCCACGCCGGAATGATTGAATTGTGCCAAGTTGCACTCTGGTGATCAGTCTTTTGATTCTAAAATATGGAAATGACAAATTTACTGATTCGTTTCCTCATCACCTCATCATCATATAATATTATATATAATAATTATATAATATAAAATATTATATAATGGTTAAACTAAAGAACTGAGTCGTGGCACCGCGGCACGAGTCCCACGACCAATCTCTGCCTCGATTTCCTCGGGGCCCTTGTCTTCTTGTCTTGTGGGTCCCACCGGAGCTATTTAGACCAATCACGGCCGGGCTCAGAATTCCAGAAGGTGGATTCCTCCCACCACCTTTTATTAAGTATTAAAAGAAAATGCTCCTTCCTCTTCTTCGAATCCTCTTTAAACACTCACATGCGGTAAAGAAAAATTAATATAATTATTATAGACTAGATGGTTAAAAAGAATTTAGGAGGATTAAACGGTTGTAATTCATTATTAAAATTACAGTTATTCCTGCTAATATATTTTCAACTATAATTTTAAATTATAAATTTCTCAATTCTAGTCTCATTTATAAAGCTGATTTTTTCGTTAAATTTTAACTAAAATTTTGTTAAATTATAATAATTATAAATATTATTCTTGCCCATAATTATTTAATATAATAAAGAAAATTTGTAAAAATAATGAAACAAAGTAAAGATAAAAATATTATTTAATAATATTTTTTAATAAATATGAAATGTCTTGATCAACTTGTTTTTTCTTTTAATTTTGCATAATATTTAAAAAAAAGATAAAATTATCATCTCAAATTAATAAAAAATAAATTTAACAAAATTTTGAATGAAGTTTAATGAAAGAAGTTAATTGATAATTAAAATAAGTTCAAGGGCTAAAATTAATAAATTTATAATTTAGAATTATACGTGAAAAAAGTATAATTGAGAGGAATTAGCAAAAATAGTTTTTAAAATTAATTAAATATGTGGATAATATAGTTTATATATGGATAGAGTTATAACATTATAAAGTTCAAAAATTGATGATTAATATATTTGACACGTGAAATTTAGATTTAACTAATTTTTTTATATTAAAAACTCGCTTAGAGAGAAGAAAAGTCTACTACTGTTCAGTTACATCCATTCAGCTCCAAATTCCTTCCCCCACCTCATCTCATCTTCTTCTTCTTCCTACTTCCACTAGAAATCTAGAAACATACAAGGATGCTGTCCCATGCTTTGTTTCAGCTGTTCAAGCATGCTGGTGAACAGTACATGAACTGTCTTCTTATGATGGATTCCTGGCACGAACTGTAGGATGCTGTACGATTACACTAAAAACAATCACATGGCACAATATTTAATAGTGTTCTTGTGTAAGTAGAATTCATTTCATGTGTAGCGTGGTGTATATACAAGTAACGTACGCATATCTCACTTCTAAGAATACCAATTTTTTTTCATTAGAGAAGAGTAATCTTTACAATGCATGGAATTAGCAATATCTGTGCTAACTATTGGCTCCCTCCTCAAGTGTACAAGTTCATCTTTTTTTATCTCTTTTGATTTCAAGTGGCCTAGTTCATATGTCATCCAAGGTAGCAATTTTTCTTCTACAATATATGCTAATTTCTTCTATTTTTCCTTTGTGTACTTGTGACCACGTATATATAAATATAGATGCAGCGAGTAGGAGAGCTGATCCAGGCGCATGATCCATCATGACATCTTTGAAGGAAGTTGCTGTCAATAATATATTATTGGGAAGACAATGACAGCAGGTAAAAGACAGTGGAGAGTAATCTCCTGGTGACCATTTTTTTTTCTTTTCATCCCAAGGAACATGACCATGTAGGTGCTCAGAATTCATCGGAATTCAGATCTAGCAAGCTATGACCAGTAATGTTATTATCGCCAAAGGTACTACTGTTCCTGCATTCTACTCAGAGGGAAGAAGGGAAACACAGTCAGTGATGAGATGAGAGTAGGAGAAAAGAAAACACGCCAGTAATAACAAATTTACCAGATAGTTTTTTTCGGTCAAGCTCATCAGTGTCCAAATTCAATATTCGGACGGGGAGCGGAGCTCGAACTTAGGATCACTAGTTTTCGATCTTTCAACTCGAGACACCGATCCACTAATTATCTGTACCAACTAATTTAATTAAATTTATCAAGTAGTTGACATATTCGTAAAAAGGTGTACGTCAATGAACTAAAATTATTATCTTTTTATTACTTGAGAATGAATGTTTAAAATTGTTAGAATCCAATTAAAATGACCAAATAATATGAAATAATAAATGTTAATTCATTCCACAATGGTGTCTTCGAAATTTACATTTGGGATCATTCTCGTTTCGGCCTATATCGTCTGCTCATAATTAAGTCAATG
This sequence comes from Pontederia paniculata, assembly GCA_001647135.1. Lineage (NCBI taxonomy): Eukaryota > Viridiplantae > Streptophyta > Magnoliopsida > Commelinales > Pontederiaceae > Pontederia > Pontederia paniculata. The sequence goes on from LTAE01003448.1 coordinate 37,013, forward strand.
TCTGTTCATATTAATATTAATATCAATGATAATATTTTATCAACGAATATTGTCAAATCCTAAATTATCGATTATCATTTGAGTGAGTGGTTAACATGTTACATCATAGGTTATATATATTTATATGTGCATAAGCTAAATGAAATATGTTGTGCAAACGTGTACCATCATGATGTGCATCTTATGTTAAAGGTGAAAAGGTATTGTTTTTTCAAATAAGATGTTCTTATATATATATATATAT
>LTAE01003449.1:0-17866 GCA_001647135.1 Pontederia paniculata
AAAAATCTGCAAGTTCAATTACTTTTGTGAGAACTATCAATGCGTATTTTCTCATGTTTCATCTAGGCCCTAGTCATCAATCCTTATCGCTGTAAATATAATCTTTACTTTAGTTTTACTTTTCTGTTTTTAGAACTAAATCAACCTGAAATCTATGTTGTCTCCTATTAACCTCTAGGATTAGATAAGTTTATAGTTCCTAGTGGGTTCGACACTCTACTCTTTCACTTTATTACTTGTTCGACTAGTGCACTTGCTAGCATTTTGATTTGCGTGTTCAGCATTTTTCGCATCAGTCCCAGAACTATTCCTTGGTCACCATGAAATGGCATTTCTCCCAATTTTGTACCAAGTTGATCTATTCACACCTCGATAGTACTCTCTTCAAGTTGTGTAAGCATACTTCAAAGGATGATTCATACACAAGACGTCCATGAATAGTTCTATGATGTCTTCAATTAAATATGAGAATATGGACATCATGCATCTCTGGAAGGTGGTCGGTGCGTTGCACAAATTGAAAAGCGTACGTCTATATGTGAAGGTTCCATAAGAACAAGCAAAGATTGTTTTCTCTTTATCAGGAGGGTAGATTGGTATCTATAGGAACCTGAATATCCATCTAGGTAACAAAAATACTTGTGCTTGGCTAGTCATTCTAGCATTTGATCTATTCCTCGTTGACTTGTTTAACTTCCTATAGTCGACACACATCCTCCATCCTCTAGTGACTCAACTAGATTACAGTTCTCCCTTCTCATTTTCGATAACAGTCATTCCTCCCTTCTTTGGAACTACTTGAATTGGTTTGACCCACTTATTATCAGATATCGGGTATATCAATCCAAAGTTGAGGATATTCAAAACTTCTTTCTTAACCACCTTTTTGAGGTTTGGGTTGAGTCTTCTCTACCCTTCTACGGTCGGCTTGTAATTCTCTTCAAGTGGAATTTTGTGCATACAAAGTGATGAAAATTGATATTGTCAATTGAATATCCAATAGCTTTCATGTTACTTCTTACTGGTTCCAATGAGTTGACCCTTAGAAAAAGTTGAGCTGACAATGATGGGGTGTGTGGAATCTAGCCCAAGGAACTCATACTTCATTGTTGGTGGGAGAGGTTTTAACTCAACTTACGATGCAGGTCGAGCTTGAGATGTTTCAGTTGATGTAGCTAATTCATTGTCTTCTTGAGCTTCTAGGGCCGCGATAACCGATTCTGATGGGTGTGATTGATAACTTATTCCAAAGCCATGGTCTGGTTGCTCAACTTTTATTAGTAATTGCTGGTTCACTTGGATTGTTGGTTGCTGATGATCTTCAGGTCTTCCAAAGTCTGATCATACTTTTGTGCATGTCTCACAGATGAAACTTCTTGCACAAACTCTTCGATAAGATAATAATTAGGGGTGAGCATGGGCCGGGACGACCAGGTTACCTCGGTCTGAATCGACTTGATTTATCAAATATTTTTCTTGATTTGATTACTATCTGGGTCCATGTTGGGTCAAGACCCAAAATACCTGACGTAATTCGGGTTTAAATCATGTTACTATATAAAATACCTGATTAAATCTGACACGATATTAATATTTAATATATATATATATATATATAATTCTATTCATTTTTAGTTTCTATATATCTAGTTTCATTTATTTGGCCCATTTATAACTTGTTTTCTATATTTTATTATATATCAGCCGCGACTTCCCCCGAAAAAATAAAACTCTAAACTTTTAGTGCTATTGCATTCACAAGTCTTACCTGCAGCAAGGCACACTTCCATTGCAACATCTTTCATCTTGTTCTTTCTTTTCTTTAGCTTTTGGTAAGTACTTTTCTTTGTCTCCTTCCTTGATTGGTTTTTATCATCTTCTTGTGTAGTTAAATCATTTTCTATATCCACAGATGATGCTTTTCATCTTGTTCTATGTCTTTAGTCTTAGGTAATTTGTAGTCTTTTTTGTTTCCTTGATTACTTTTTTCATCTTTTTGTGTAGTTATTATACTTTTATTTAGCATATGCGATTGTGTTAGATTCAATGCATGATTGCTTATATTTTGATTACTGAGAGGTAATATGATTCAATCAAGTTAAAAATATTCGAAGTACGAAGATTAGTCATATATAGTAATATATGTATGTATAATATATGGTAATGGTACAATGTTAAATGTCTTTTGGTTATATTTTTGCACAAGGTCTTTCATGCATTTTGTTAAAAAATTGATGAAAATATTTGATTTGTCAATCTTAACTTTTATTTTTTCTTCTATTAAGTTTATCATAGAAAAGTATACATTGAATATTGTTTATACGAGTGTAACGTCTTTTTGTGTAATTCATAAGTCTTTGAGTCTTCATATTTTTACCAAAAAAATTAAAATAATCATGACTTCCCGATCTAATTCCTTATCCAAATCGGGCTCCCAGACCGAATCCTAATTCCAAACGGGTCGAGAATGGGACTAGTTTTCTCTTTCCCAATAAAAATTGGGTCGGTACCGGGATGACTTCATTCTCGGCCTGAACCCGATTATGCTCACCCCTAATCATAATCTTCACAAATCACTTCTCCAGTCGGTCTCTTCATAGTTTGGGACAGGTTGATTTCTATTGTGTCTTGACCTATCTCTAATGATAATCTATCATTCTTCACGTCAATGACAGCACCAGCAGTTGCAAGGAAAAGTATTCCAAGCATTAGAGGAGTATTGGAATCCTCCATATCCAAAACAATGACCATAGGATTGAAGAACTTCCTCACTCTAATTGGCACATCTTCAACGATGCCTCTTGAATGCTTAACTAATCTGTCAGCAAACTAAAGTATCATGTTGGTGGATTTGTGTTCTCTTGCATTGAGCTTGTCACGCATGGAAGAGGGTATGACTCACACTGGTTCCTAAGTGACATAATGTTCTCCTCACCTGCAAATGGCCAATTTCACATGGTATGAAAAAAATTGCCAGTATTCTTCAATTTCGGTGGCAATTTATTTAGAATGATTGCATTGGCATTCTCTATTAATGACATAAACTCTTTGACATCTAATCATCTTTTTAGTGATAGAATATTCTTCAAAAAATTTTACATAGGATGACATTTGTTGAAGAGCTTCTACAAAGGGTATATTGATTTAGAGCTTCTACAAAGGGTATATTGATTTAGAGATTCTTCAGCACTTCAATGTATATGTTGAACTGTTGTTCCTCTTGGGATTTCAACATCCTCTTGGGAAAGGGTAAGATTTCGTGCAAAGGTTGCTCATAACTAGTTGGTTTCTCAACTTGGGTTGGCCTTGAGATCTGCACATGTTGTTTTGGCTGGTTAACATTCTCAAGTAGGTTGGAAATATGTTGATCTTCAGGTTGATTTGGTATGGGAATATTTTCTTCGGCTAGCTTCCTTTTTGGTAAATTCTTCCCACTTCTCAAGGTCACAAATTGACTTTCTCTCTCGGATTTGGTTTTGGCTGTCCTAGCAAGGTGTGGAGTCTTCTTGTTGTAGAAATAGCTTGAAGTTTTATTTGATTTTCTAGCAATTTGTTGTGAGTTGCTAGTTGTTCAATCATGTTGTTCATCTGCTCTTGTTTCCTCATTAGTTTTTGTCTCATCTCCTCCATCTAGGGCTTAGAGGGTTCTAAGGTTGGACCAAGTAACATCAAAGGAGGTTGTAGAGGTTGCCTAGGTAGGATTCTAGGTTGCCAGTTGTGAGCTAGGGTGTTTTTGGTAATTATTTCCCTATATAAGAAAAAGGGGTAACTTTTGTTCTCAGGTGTGTACTTTTGAAAAGGAGGTTTGGGTGCAAAGTTTCCAAATGCATTAACTTGATCAAATTGGTGTTCTTGATGTTGCGTTAACATCATGTTGCAGGATTCAGTTGTGTGCCTAAGATTTCCACAAATATCACATGTTCATTCAATGTCTTGCACCATATTGACTTAGGAAGTTAGGTTAAGTTTTCTCAAAGCTTTTTGCACAGCCTCTTCGACTTTGGATGATAGAAAATTCACTTCATCAGTTGTCTTCTTCTTCATGGGTTTCGTATATTTCTCATGTTTGAGATAATGATGGTTCTTTGCTAGCTTGTCAATTATTCTGTATGCTTCATCAATATCAATAGTGGAAAACACCTCACCTCCTACATTATCCACGACAATATAATTTGGGTAGTTCAAGCCTGAGTGAAAATAATTTAGTAGTTGTCACCTCTCATATCCATGATGGCAACTAAATTCTGGAATCTCTACAAATGCCTCATATAAATTCTCCATGTCTCGTTGGCTGAAATTATAGATTTCATCCCTTATGTCAGCTGACTTGCTTGGAGGAAAGAACTCAGCTAAAAAGTTTTGTACTAAGGTATCTCAATTTGCTATCTCCTCATGTTTCAAAGTCTTCCACCACAGCTTAGCCTTTTCTCTCAATGAGAAAGGAAAGAATCTCATGTATATAGCCTAAGTAGGGAAGGTGTTTAACTGTAGGGTAACACATATCTCCTTAAAATTGTCCAAGTGTTAAGTTGGGTCTTCAGTGGTTGACCCTCCAAATTAGTCTTGCTGGATCATAGTCATCATGAGAGGTTGCAATTGGAAGTTCAAATTGGCCACTTGTGGAACTTTTGGAACTCTAGCTCGATTGGCCACAGAAGAGTAAATGTCTTTCAAACATCTAGACCTTTGAGTTGCTAGTTCTCCTTCCATATTGACTTGATTTTCTTAAGTCACTGATGTCCCTGGTGAATATGAGCCAATTTGAATAATAAGTCTTTCGTCACTAGTTTTCTACTCAAGCTGCAAAATGGCTGGTGTCTCTCCAGGATCTAGGTTGGTTGTTGCATATATTTCACAAATGGTTAGTTCAGAAAACTCGATTTGCAATTCAGAAATCGATAGTGTCTTGGCCTTGTCGATTCTTTTTTGTTTTCTTCTTCTCTTGTATTCCCTTTCTGGTTTAGAGTAATAATCTTCTTCAGGAGCTTCAGGTATTGGCATGCACTGCACCCAAGTTAGTAGCTTAACAAAAAGAACACAGAAAATAGAAAATGAAAGTACAAGAGATATTCACAAAATAGACTAAACTACTTATGATATTCATAATGAAAATTATGGAATTAATTAGTTAAGTGGTTTTCTCTAAAATTGTCAATTACTTCCCCTGCAATGATGCCAAAAACTTGATGTGTGTTGTCTATTGTTTGATCAAATTAGATCCATGTACATATATGCAAGCAGGGTTGTGACAGTGTATATAGGAAAGTGAATGTCAGTAGACAAACAATTTTACATCTTAGACAACACAGCAATGCTGCAAGTGTACAACGATCGATTTCAGTACTTCAGGTATCGAATTCATAGGGAAACTAAAGAAATTATAGAGATAAACCACTCTAATCTAACTATCCATACTTAGAGAAATGATGCAAGGAAATTATAAAGATAAACCATTCTAACCTAATCTAGCTAGCTATACTTAGAGAAATGATGTAGGAAATTTGACAGGAACATAAATACAAATTAACTAATTTTTATGTTCTCAAGTTGAGAGATGAAATAAAAACTATCACAACTAAGAAGATGTGAGGGTACAACAGGGATGTGAGAAACCCTATAGTTAGTATGCTTCGGGGACGTTAGATAGAATCATCATTATCGTTCAAGGTTTATACACTACATCGGATTTTGGTGAAGAGATTATTCATGGATTCCCTTTGAATGGCCTTAATCTCTATCTCCTAGCTGATCGGCGTTGAAGAGTGAGAGAAAAGCATGAACCTATCTAAAATGGATCTAACAGCTACTCCGGATTGAGGTTCTTTCGGCATACGATCCATACATCAAAGTCTATAGAATCGATGATGGAGCTCACTACTGAATCAAGCGTGAATAAAAGGGGATGGTTCATCCTCCAGTCACTCTAATCTTTTAAAGAACAAACAAGTTTCTCATTAATGCAATCGCGCAAAAATATTTGACGGCGAGTAAGAACTAAAAACATAACCGACAATATTAGAACCATGAACACCCAAATCCACAAATGCCCCTCTATCAAGACGTATCACCTGATGGAATCAAGTGCTAAAACAATAAGAAATATAATCGGATATAAATAGTCAATTCAAATTAGATTTCACTCAAACCATAAAACTCTTCAATATTAATGTGAGTTCATGAAACCAAAACAGATCGAATAGATTCATAAACGAAAAACAAAATAGTTCAATGTGTTCAAAACCACCAAAACAGATCGAATAGATTCATAAACAAAAATCAACATAGTTCAATGTGTTCAAAACCAAAATACGATCCTATTAGTCATCCCCATCTACTAAGCCTAGAGTTATCTATTTAGTTAACATCATATTCATCAAAATAAAAGCAAAGTGTTTAGAAATGTTCATCGTCCTATGCTCTCTGCAACTTCCTTTTTTGTCTCAAATGGTGCCTAGCCTTCCTCTCCTTACTGAGAAGATGGAATGGAATGATCCCCCACCCCCTCCCAATGATTCTGAGATGCCTCGTCCTTGCCTTCTTTGGTCCCTTTTATCCTCTTTGTCTTGTGTTGACATGTGTCCCCTTCTTCCTAGCCCAAAGTTATTCTCTCTTATTCATTCCTTGTCAATCATGAGGTGTCATGATTCTCCTATCAAATCGCAAACTTTGTCGTTTGGCGATTTGACATGTGGAGTTGTGATGTTCCTTCAAACGAGGGTGTGATAACTTCTTCCTTTTGAAGATCTTGAAATAATGACAAAAAAAAACATCGACTGGATCCAAATACCGAAATCGATAAATTCAAATGTAATAGGAGAGTGTTTAGCATAAAAGAGGAAAATAAGCTCATTGTAGATATTCAAGTTCGAAAGAAGGCATGAAAGCAATATTAATCACAACTATAATGGCTCGATAACATGCACTTGATGCTAAGAACACATGGATGTGTGACTAGACACACTCAGAAGACCAAGTACATTGTTGTAGTATAGCAGTCACCCATAGAGTATGGCCCATACGTTTTTTTTTAGAATAAGGGCTCGATTTTGTCAAAGAACCATCACATATATACTTTGATAATCAAGTTATCATACATAGTGAATCCAATAGTTAAAAATAAAAGCACATTGAGATTGAGTATAACTATATTCAGTATATAGTGAAAAAGAAGGAAGTGGTAATGACATATATGTCTACGAGTGACATATTGGTTGAAAATTTCAGCCGAAACTTTCATGAAGCATGTGGGTCTGCTAGGACTCGGGAATATTTGGGTTAGTGCGAAGTTATCACATATAGTGAACTTCGTGATAGAATATCCAATTATGCTCTACATATATAGTGGGAGTACTAGCATACAATGACCATGTTAGTCAAGTGGGAGATTGTTGGTGACCCACATAATCACCATTCATGCACGCCCGTAACATCAAGAATTGCGTTCTATGATCGCCAGGTTGCCCACACATACATAATTGACTTGGCAATAGGAGGTGGCAACAGATGGTGAAGACGACAATGATAAACACGAATGGAAACAATGTCAACAAGGGCATGCGATCAACGGGTGTGAAGGCTGAGGTACACATGATATGTAGCGACCTATAAAAGGAAGAGACATCGGGTTCAAAAGTTTCCATCCGCTCGTCAAAAGTTCCAATTCTTAGGACATCGAATAATTGAAAGTCCAACATTTAATTTAGTAATTTTTATATAAAAAAATTATTTCCCAATAGACTCTCTATGTGATACAATTACTGTTCATAACAAGTGACCACTTTTATTTTATTTATTATTGTGTGTCGAACTTATAAATATTTTATAATTAATCTTATGATTATTAAATAAAAATGATTTTACTTTGATTTAGAATGCATATAATTTAATTACTCAAAATATTATTTATATCTTTTATCGTTTTACACCCGATTAATTCAAATTTTGTATTTGCTAATATTTTTTATTTAATTCGATAATTAAAACACTCAAATTTAATTGGCAGCCGCTAATCATTCACAAACTGAATGACTATTCAAAGAGTCTTAATAGATATATTTTGTTCAAAAATTACTATATTAGTAAGTTTAGCGTTTTCCAAATAATATGATAATACATTAAATGATTAAATTGTATATGAATGAAGAAATATTGCATTGTCTATATTTCATTTAGTAGCATAAAAATAATACTTGTTCCACTCATCATAGGTGGATCCTATAATTTAGGAATACTAAATAAAATATAATTGATTGGATCATAAGTCGAATCTACAATTAATTATCCATGAAACTTATTCTTCAAGAAAATTAATTATCAAGAGTTATACTCAACAAGTCGGAATAGACTTTCAAGAAACTTTATTCTCTAGTAGTTAAGTTTGTGTCTATCCAAACAATCTTAGTAGTCCTAGCATATATAGATTTAGAGTTATTCCAAATGGATGTCAAGAATTATTTCTTGAATAAAAAATTGTCAGAATATGTGTACCGCAACCTGAAGGGTTTCATGTGAAGGGTTAGGAGTATAAAGTGTACAAGCTGAAAAAATTATTTTATGACTTAAAACAATCTTCTAGACAATAGTACTTGAAGCTCTATGAGACGATCCAATTTAGTTTCAAGACGAACAAATTGGATAATCATGTATACATAAAAAATGAAAATAGTTTTGTGATATTATCTCTATATGTGGTGATATCTTATTTAGCAAAAATGATGTAGGAATGCTCAGTGAAATCAAGAGTAAGTTGAGCGAACAATTTGGAATGAAGATGTGGAGGGAGCATCCTATATACTATGCATTCAAATTATCCGTGACAAACTCAAGAAGTTTGAGTCTAAGTCGAGGCAGAAATCTTTATAGGAGCCCTATGTGAAAGTAGTGGGAAGCTTGATGGATGTTATATTATGTATGAGGCCTGATTTGACTTATGTTGTAAACCTAGTTATAGGGATCAAACTAATCCCGAGAAAGCTTATTAGGTGGCCATTAAGAGGATTCTGAAATATTTGAAATGAATTCTATAATTATAATTGGCATATCAAGCAAACACATTTGAGGCAGTAGGATATTTAGACATGAATTTCGATGGTGATATAGATGACCGAAAGTCCACGCAATCATTTCTTGGGCAATAAAAAATATGGATGTGTAGCTAGACACACTAAGAAGACTGAGTATATTGCTTGTAGTATAGCAGCTACCCATGGAGTATGGCCCAAACGTTTTATAATTGTATTCATGATATAATGGAAAAGAAGAAAGTAGCAATGACATATGTGCATATGAGTGACATATTGATCGATTCTCTCACAAAGGAAATTTAACATAAACTTTTATCAAGTATGTGGGCTTCTTGGAACCCAAGAATATTTGAGTCAGTGCAAAGTTATCACAAATATTGAAATTCGAGACAAAATCTCCAATTATGTTTTACACAGATAATGAGAGTACTAGCACACAATAACCATATTGGTAAAGTAGAAGATTGTTGACCAACATAATCACCATATGTCAAGAAGTCATGGATTGCGCTCTACGGCCGCCAGGCTGTCCCCACATACATAATTGAGTTGGCAATAGTAGGCTGACAATGGATGGAGATAATGTTAGTGATAAAGGTAAATGGAAACAATGACGGCATGGGTGTTGGGTGTGCGATCAACGGGTGTGAAGGCCGGGGTTCTAGAACAGATGATTATGTGTAGTGACCTATAAAAGGAAGAGGAATCATTTAGGAGTCTCTCATTTGCTTGTCGGAAGTTTCAATTCTTACGTCGTCGAATAATCGAAAGTTCAACATTTAATATTAGTAATTTGTGTATAAAAAAATATTTCTAAATGATATAATTACATTTGTAACAAGTCACCACCTTTTTATGGTGTTGCTAACTTATAAATATTTTATGATTAATCTTAAAATGATCAAATAAAAATGACTTTACTTTGATTTAGAACGCATATAATAATTTAACTATTTATATCTATCATTTTACACCCAACTAATTCAAATTTTGTATTTGCTATTTTTTTATTTAATGCGATAATTGAAACACTAAAATTCAATTGGTAGTCGCTAATCGTTCACAAACTGAAATCACTATTCAAAGAGTCTTAATAGATATATTTTATTCAAAAATTATTATATTAGTAAGTTCAGCATTTTCCAAATAAAATAACAATACACTAAAACGATTAAATCGTATATGGATGAAGAAATATTACATTGTCTATATTTTATTTAGTAGCATAAAAATAAGACCCGTTCCATTCTTCATAGGTGGATCATATAATTTTAAGAATACTAAAATAATTACTTGAAATATAATTTTAGTTAGGTATTATTTTTATTTAATATTCGATAAAAAAAGTATTTTGTGTAGCTTCTTGTGAATTATAATGCACCGTTTTATGTATATCATGCAACTTGATAAAAAGCAAAAAGTAGGCATCTCCGCAACCATAACTTTCGATGTGAACGTCCTCAATTGGAACTTGGAAGCATAACAAAAATGGAGTTTTCCTGTAACTTAACATTATAAAAATTGGAGCTGAACTTTAAAATATAAAGGACCAAAATAGTATCATCGCGCCACGTTGCAATGAATATAATTGATTGGATCATAAGTCGAATCTAACATTAATTATCATTAATAATTCTCGTTATAATTAAGAGATTACCAACAACTCAAAACATTACATGCTCCCCAGTTTCCATATAAACTTATATTTTGTTCAGTATTTATTATTAGAACATTTTTATATTTGACGCTATTGTTTTTATTTGGATTAGTCAAAGATGGGTAATCTGAAACCACGACTGGTTGATTGATTAGTGGAGAATTAGGTCTGGATCAAAGATTTCAGAATTAAATTTTAGAATACACTTTTAGAAGAATAAAAATCTTTAACAATTTAGTTTATTAAAAAAATATATTATAATAATTTTGAGAAACTCAATATTTGATCTTTCTTCAATTACACTCATCGAGCTCGAATGTTTCTACGATGCTTTCATATAATGAAGAAATATATGGTTATATAAATTTACTTTTATGTAAACATGTATAAATATTCAAAACTATGAATAATTTACGTTTAATTTTTTTTATTGTTTAAATTAATTATTGAATTCAGAAATGCTGCTGTGAGTTCTATTTTTGAATTAGAATTATTTTACAGGGATTTACTCACTTATTTTTATTTTTTAGGAATGAAATTTACAACATATTATACGAAATTATTAAAAATTACGATTAAAAGTTGCACTGTTTTTTTTCTCCTGTTGACATTTTGTTCAAAACCAACAGGAGAGAGAGAGAGAGAGAGAGAGAGAGAGAGAGAGAGAGAGAGAGAGAGAGAGAGATTGCTTCTTGATTGAAGCAGGAGGAGTTTGGATTTGAGGTTAGTTGCCCGATCTTGGTTGCCTAAAAATCCCATTTTTTATGTGATTCTTCTGTCAAAGTTTTTATTTTGCTTTTTATCGTTCCACTTGCTTCTTTATGTTCATCTATGCGATTTTACTGTTGTTACCGTTTTAGATGCTGTTTGGATTATTTTAGATCGCGTAGATAGGTACATTGTCGAACTTTTTCTCTTTCTTTTGTTTCGGTGTGCTTTCCTTCCCAAAACTGTGATTTCTTTTTCTGATTTCCTTCTCTGTAAAAAGTCGATCATGTCTCACATTGTATATTGAGCAATTTCTGGTAATATGAAGCCTTTAGATCGCAGTTCCACATTTATTTTCTCTTGAGACGACAAATAATGAATTGTGCCATTTTTTTTCTTCTGCAAAGCACAACTCTTTTAACATTTGACGCTTGCTTCATGTTTTCCTTTTCCAATCTTATGGCAGGGTTCAATCCGTCTGCTTGAGGCAAAAGCAAAATTTTCCATTTGTTGCGGAGAAAAAATTGAAAAGCTTCTGACCTCAAACATGGCTGAATCATCGGTCCAGAATTCTTCCAATAAATTGCCTGATATGAGGCAATCTGTCAAGCTCAAGTACGTCAAGCTCGGCTACCACTACCTGATCACCCATGGCATGTACCTTCTCCTCATGCCTTTTGTCTTCATCATCTTTGCCCAGCTCTCCACCCTCTCCCTCAAGGACCTCCATGACCTCTGGGATCACCTCCGCTTCAACCTCATCTCGGTCATCTGCTGCTCCACGCTCCTCGTCTTCCTGTCCACCGTCTACTTCCTCACTCGCCCCCGGCCAGTGTACCTTGTCAACTTCGCTTGCTACAAGCCTGAGGAAGCCAGGAAGTGCACAAGGCAGATTTTTATGGAGCGGTCAAGGCAAACTGAGTCATTCACTGATGAGAACCTTGATTTCCAGCGCAAGATCCTTGAAAGATCCGGCCTTGGCGAGGACACTTACCTCCCTGAGGCTGTTCTCAATGTCCCTCCTAACCCATGCATGGCCGAGGCCAGGAAAGAAGCCAGGACTGTCATGTTTGCAGCTATTGATGAGCTTCTTGCCAAGACCAATGTTAAGCCCAAGGAGATCGGCATCCTGGTTGTCAATTGCAGCTTGTTCAATCCTACCCCATCCCTTTCTGCCATGATTGTGAACCGATACAAGCTTCGCGGAAACATTAAGAGCTATAATCTTGGCGGAATGGGCTGCAGTGCAGGTCTCCTGTCCTTGGATCTTGCAAAGGATCTCCTTCAAACCCATCCTAATTCTTATGCTCTGGTTATCAGCATGGAGAACATCACCTTGAACTGGTACTTTGGCAACAACAGATCCATGCTTGTCTCAAACTGCTTGTTCCGCATGGGTGGAGCTGCCATTCTTCTGTCGAACAAGCAGTCTGACAGGAGACGATCCAAGTACCAACTGATGCACACTGTTCGCACTCACAAAGGTGCTGATGACAAGTGCTTCAGCTGTGTCACCCAAGAAGAGGATGAAAATGGGAAAATTGGTGTTGCTCTCTCGAAGGAACTTATGGCAGTTGCTGGTGATGCCTTGAAGACCAACATCACCACATTGGGGCCTCTCGTCTTGCCCATGTCTGAGCAATTGATCTTTTTATCTACATTGATAGGAAAGAAGTTCCTCAAGATGAAGGTTAGGCCCTACATTCCAGACTTCAAATTGGCCTTTGAGCACTTCTGCATTCATGCTGGAGGAAGGGCTGTCCTGGATGAGATAGAGAAGAACCTGCACCTTTCTAATTGGCATATGGAGCCTTCAAGGATGACACTCTACAGATTTGGTAATACCTCAAGTAGCTCTCTGTGGTACGAATTGGCATATACTGAAGCCAAAGGAAGGGTCAAGAAGAGTGATAGAATCTGGCAAATAGCATTCGGTTCTGGGTTCAAGTGCAACAGCGCTGTCTGGAAGGCATTGAAGATGGTTAATCCTGCCAAGGAAAAGAATCCGTGGATGGATGAGATAGAAAAATTCCCAGTCGAAGTCCCCAGGGTAGCAGCACTGTGAATCCGTAACTCGTCCATGGCAGATCTTTTTCATGTTAGTCCATCATAGACACTTAGATCTCATGAATCATTCTCCTGATTGTTGTACTTTGTTAGACATCGTCTCTTTTGCTTCTAACATCATTGAATTTAGTCCTTCGGGAGCTGGGAGATCCGGATTTCATGTTGGCAAGTCGTTTAAGAGAGATGGATCATGTGTGTTTGCTCAGTAAAGGAGGCTTAGAGCAGCTTGCCATTACCATGTTCTGTGCCATTCGAACAGGTTTGGAGCATTGTATCCCAATCTAAAACCAAATTCATTTGATTTTTAACTCTTTTCCCCAGTATGTTTATGTGAATGAATGACTCATTGCCAATGAAGCTTATTATCGTATTGAATCCAATGTTCTCTGACATATATCTATATGATTTGTATCAAAAAATCAGTTTAAATTTTGTACTTGTGATCTCAATCCCACAAAGAAGTGCCAAGAGATTCTTCACAAGATGAAATATATTTCTAACGATGTTTATGTGTTACGATCCTTGTAGTTTAATTTTCTTCCTGTAGAGCAAATGTTTTCTTTTTTATGTCCAAGTGTCAATTTCCTCATCATGAAGATTTTAAATTGCTTCTTATATAAAAGTTCATTTAAGGTGCTTTCAATACCATTTTGAATTTAAATAATAGTATTAGAACTAACCACCAGTTATATTTTTTCATCAAAAGAAATAATGCATGTGTGCTATGAGCTGTAGCTCCCCTTATTAGACCAAGGACTTCTAAAACCAAGGATAAATCAGCCTCTTCCAAAGTAATTGGTTGTCGGATGATGCTTAACTTAAGTATTTTCTATTTCATCTTAAAGCTGGTGATTTTCCCTCATAATTCTCCATCTGTTCTCCAAATTGTCCTAACAAGAAGAGTATTTGTATAGTATAATAGTTGCATCTCATTGAGCATTCTTAGCTCCGCAGTAAACCATAATTTTCTAGTGACTGATATGCAATTTTGATTAAACTAATTTAACTTTTATATCACAGTTAATCAACACGCAATCCTTATTCCGGCTGTATATATTATTCTCTAAACAAATGCATCACTGTTTTCGTACGACCAGATTTCCTCCAAATTCAATTACTCAGACAAACTCACATTATATGTATTCAAGGAAATTAAAAAAATATTAACCAAAAAGGGAAAGAAGAATTAATCGACCAACCAGTAAGAGAGACACGCCAACAGAGTGACAGCTTGAACTAATATAATAATCTTTTTGAGATGAACTAATAAAGCTGTTTATCTTAATCTCGTGCACACAACGAAATTTGTTATACGCAGTACCTGACGTGATGATGTGATGAAAAAAAAAATAAATTGGCAGTTAAAGAAATATCATGACCTTACATGAGCATAAGTCGTATAAGTATGTTTCACGGTGCTTGTCAAGAAAACAACACGATAATATCCATATGCAATAGCTTTATTTATTAGTGAACGTTAATCAAGGATATCAACCAAAAGACTCTGAAGGGAACCAAAAATAAATCATAAGGTTCAAAATCATAACTCATCCACACGACATACTGGAAAGATGATTACTGATCTTGGAAGATGTTTATCAGCTAACCACATATTTCAATACATAACCGGTGGAACTGTTGATTTAACGAAAAGGAGTTCTGGCTTTGGCTTATTCTTTGGAGGATTTGTTGATAAGTGACTTGTGGATGTGAGGAATTACACCTCCTCCAGCAATGGTACCTTTGATAAGGGTGTCCAGCTCTTCATCCCCCCGGATAGCGAGCTGCAAATGCCTTGGTGTAATACGCTTCACTTTCAGATCCTTGCTTGCATTTCCAGCCAGCTCCAGCACTTCTGCAGTCAGATACTCCAGAATAGCAGCGCTGTACACAGCAGCTGTAGCCCCCACTCTGCCATTAGCTGCAACCCGAGACTTCAACAGACGGTGAATACGGCCAACTGGAAACTGCAAATGTGTTTCCAATGTTTAATAAATGTGTGTGCATGCCAGAGTTCTAAAACATAAAATATGAATCCTAATAGATATTACTTCGTTGAAAAGATAAACACAGAAAATTTTTAGGGTTTTACCACTCCAAGCTACTTGTTCCTTCATTACCATTCGATAGCCAAGAAAGTTATAACAAAAAACTAAAGGAAGAACACAGTTTATCTTTGATCAGAAAGAAACATTTTTTTATTAAGGAAGAAAGAAACAAGTCAGTAGAATCATTGATGTTTTGATGCCCATTCTTTAAGATTAAGCATGAAAAGCAAATAACTTTGACAGAGGAAAGTGAATTATACAGTAAAACAGGAAGGGACCAAAAGGAAAAGAACCAAAAGAAATGAAATAACGATTCTTGATGCACTTCTTCGATTCTACCGTAGAAATCGAAAAAGATGAAAAGAAGAAATCATTATCATGCTGAATTAACAGAAGAACATGAAGTAGGCGGTACCACTATTCTTCACAGAAACCTGGGAGCAAAGCCTCCAATTCTATAACCCTTTATATATATCTTTAATTATAGAACCCCTAACTTAAGAAATGGAAATAGCCAGTAGACCCTAATATTATGTATTCTAGTCATCTCCATCCATCGCCAGAAGCATGGACATGGATAAATCAAACACAAATCTTGTAAAGTCACAATAACACATGTAATACTTTTCTTTTTCAGAGAGAAAGGATATTATGAAATTTGAGTAGTGTATCATCACAATGAGAAGTAACGTGTGCAAGTGTGTCAAATTACACATGAGAGGGGGGCAAGGCCACCCAAAAGCTACAACCCGAACCCCTCTTTACTCAAAAAGGTTTTGTGAATCACAATTTTCTCCACATGATGCCTCTCACCCTAAAAATCAGTACGCCACATGACAGCTAGCAAAGGACTCACTGGGTATGTGCTCCTTCGTGCAGCACACACCGTGAATGGTCTCCAAAGTGGCTCGACGTTGGATGCATCAGTCCCCATATGTGGCAATGTGGCAGTCGAAAAACAAGTGTGTGAAGTTTTTCTTTGCAGCCCCACATAGGACACAAGTGGTATTAGAGCTAGGTATGCATCTCGCCCTGTATGCTCTAGTGATGACTCGATGCATCGAAAGGGTCGAGGAAAAATCTCGACTTTCAAAGGGGCATATATCCTCCAAAGAAGATGATAGTCAGCCCTAAGTGACATATCTGCAAAGCTGGCTGATAGCTGCTTGTCTCAAGACCTCTTGCTTATGAATACTTGAGTACTTGACAATTGCTCGTGTTGAAAAGTGACATGTTGCCTAGGTTCATCTATCCAATGTGGATGTGTCGAGATGGTAGATCGATAGTCTGTCAGAGCAAGTAGTCCTCAAAATGCCGGTTCAAGAGTGCCACTTCAAAACCATGAGTCCAAGACCTTGATCACGTTCACATGTTGATGGCCATCTTTAGACCATTGACGACTACCTAGAGACACCAATTGTTGTCCACATGACCGCCGCACATTAAGATGCAAACCTACAACCATCTATATCGTCCATGCCAACAACCTCGTGTTCATGTTGTTGCCATACACCAATGTTGTCGCACAACGATCTCCTCAACCATCATTCGCAATTGCTCACTTCCACTCTTCCCTATGGAAGTCTTCTTTCGTTTCTCGACGGTGAAGTAAGACCAAGCAACGCCTCTCTACGGCATCATCATCATTCACGGTCACACCGCATACATCTACCACTTGGTAAACCATCGTCATCAACAACTCCTCATCTTTTCACCACCTTCACCTTTGCTAGTCGCCACTGATGCTGCTTGCCTACCGCCCACCATAATACCTATGTGGTGGTTGCTATAACTGTCATAGGAACTATCATAATTCGTTGATTCGGTTAACTTCTTTCCTCATTGACATTGTACTTTCTAAATCATGACAATTTCAGTATCTGAGTAAAGGGTTTATAGAATTGTGCATTACCTCCAAAATCAATTAGCCTTTTCTTCCTTATTAGCACCATAACAATTCTCGACCACAGTTCATCACTCTGAATTTTGTTTCATCACTATGCATTGTTTTTATTAAACCCGCGAGTGAGTCTTAGTTTGCTTATTATTCTATTATTTAGTGCTACATTGATGTTTTTTAGAAAAGTGTTTGTTTTATTATTTATGTGCTTATAAATATTTAAGAATATTAATTTCTAATGGTTATTCATAAATATTTATAAGCATATATATTTTGTTACCTTTGATTAGGAGTGTCCACTGAGATGGGTCGACTCGATAATCTGAGTCGATCGAAGCTCAAATGGGTCTTGGGTCCTTGATCGGGTCGGAACCAAACTGGCCTGAACACAACCCGACCATCAACAAGTTGGGTATGGCTTTCAATTTTCCAAACCCAATAAATCTGACCCGACCCGACCCAA
>LTAE01003450.1:25612-37240 GCA_001647135.1 Pontederia paniculata
TATATATATATATATATATATATATATATATATATTATTGATGATATGTTTAAATCAAAATTTGTCACACGATGATGATCAACTCACAAATTTACTAACATGAAAGAACGTTCTCTTAATTAATAAGATATATGGTTTTATATTACAATTTGATTTTCTCGTCCAAGTTAAGGTTTCTTAATCCTTGGAACTTTCAGTATGGATTTCGATGGTGATCAAATCAAAATGAGGTTTCGTGGGTGAAAGGGAAATGATAGAGAGAGTTGGATATATAGAGAGATAATAAGATGAGAAAAGTGAGCTGTATTATTCCCAATAATGAGGGCAATTGGGCATGTTATTTGGGAGGTCTAAGGAGACGTTTCTTTGGAGCTTTGTTTGCGAATATGAAACTTGAAGAAGAAAATATGCACTTTCAGCATGGTGCTGTTTGGCATCTTTTATATTTCTACTTTCTCTCTTTGTATTGTATCGCTTTGTTTTTTGGTCAATTGTTGATGCATATGCAGAATGCATATTGGCCCTCTTGCAACTGCCTCCTGCTTGCACAGTGTGATCATTAAAACCTCCTTCAGCAACCTTCTGCCTGGCATACATAGGGTTTCTGAAAACTGTGGCCGTGTCCTATGGAAAAATAAAAAAATATTCTTCTCCCTCTTAATTTATTTATATATTTATAACAAACGAAACTGCATGCCCAACTAGTTTATTTAATCAACTAGTTGATGCAACATGTAACCTATACAAGGGTCATCCAAGACATGAAAAATCTTGGCTCTTTAAAAATGCATTAAATCCTTTTAAAGAGTTTGTATTTAAGTTTAGATCCTCTTGACTAGTTTGTGGATAAAGACAATGAGAATGTCAAATAAAAGTGAAGTACTTCCAAAGTTTTTTATTTAATCAATTTATAATTACTATTATGTACAGTTACAAGTGACGATCTCTAATATAATAACAAAATATAAAAGATATTTATTTATTTTAAATAACGATTTTAGGTTTATAATAAAAAAATACTTATTATCTATTTGTACAAAAAATATAAGATCTTCAAAAAATAGTTAGTGAGAAATATATTTTTATTTTATTATTTAAATATTTTACATTTATAGATAGATGAGAGATGGAGTATACTATTTGCATCATCGGCACTATCATCTTTTTTGAGAGAAAATGAAATATGGAGACTTGAAATGAAGTCCTATATTAAAAAAAACTTTTTAAAGGATGGAATATGCTATTTTCATTTTCTTACTTTTATCCTCTTCTTTGAAAGAAAAAAAAAGTTGAGGTTTTTAAATGGAATCTTAATATTTTTTTAAAAATTAATATATTGCAGTTTGTATCATTTTACTATGCTTTCTCCATATGATGAAAGAGAGAATGTACAGGTGCAGTCGCAACCTAAATAGAAAATTTAAAATTATTTTAAATACCTAATAATAAATATATCTATATATAAGGAAAAGTCAAAGATTACAAGGATGATCTTTCATGATGTCATGTGATATATTAATAAAATATAAAAAAATATTTATATGTTTCTTTAACAATGATTTTAGATCTCGAATAATAAAATTTTATTATTATCCAAAAACGATAATCATGAGATATTATTTATTCAATTATTTTTAATATTCTACATTTATACCTATAAATAGACGAGGGATAAATTATATCAATTGCATAATTTCACTCTCATCCTCTTTCGGTGGAAAGAAAAAGTGGGTGTTTTTGTTGTAGAGATCATTGTGGTCACATGCCTCTGTTGGGTGATAGCGAGTCATGACTTGCGCGTCAGCAGAGGCGATCCCGATTCATCCTCAATAGACACTGTCAGTCCGCCAGCGCATAGATCTGGTGGACTTTAGCACTAGATAGTTACACGGACGTGCATTGGAAGGCGACGATCGCGGAAATGAAATGGCTCATTTAATAAAATATCGATCCCATGAGGAAGTGGCCAAGTACTAGAATTATAGCTCTCAAGTTCTTATTTAGACGGTTAGAGTTAGGAGAGAAAACTCTACACTACAATTAAAACTAAGTAAAAAGAATGCAAAGAGAGATGCAAATGCAACATGCAACTAGGCAAAAATATTTATAAGAAATGTTCTAGGGTTTCGAATCCATCTAAGGCCATCATGCAAAGGTTAGTGATATAACATGCGATAGATTCTTGCTTCACTCCACAATTCATGCATTCCTCTTTCAAGGCAACACAATTCTAAGGTTACGGAATAACACTTTCGTGCAACCACAATAACAATAGTTGCATTATATTCATGAGCTTGTAGAAGCAACACAAGAAGATTTTATTTCTAGATATCACACTTTGTATCTTATTAGGCAAAGCTACTAGTTGGATAAGATGACTTTCATCACTTAACTACCTAGGATAACTTAAATGAGTTAGCTACTCCCATAAAAGTTTAGCATCACATTCACCAAATAAAAGATTCACAAGCATGATAATCACCATTTCAAAGCACTTAAACTCTAAACATCATCTAGCCTTAAAACAAAGGGGAATTAGCTACAAATCTAGAACACTACATAAAGTAAGTTTAGAATACTACAAATCTAACACACCACTTACAAGAATATTTACAAGCATCAAACCCTAAAACAAGCCTTTAAATGTCACCATGGAGCTCCCGAAATCGGCCCCCAAAGGGGACTCTACTGTGAAAACGGCTCCCCTTTGTTCTGACCCCTAAATTCTTTTTTATACTACTCTTTCCAAGGGCCACCAACCATTACAGTTCAATAAGAGCTGCTATGACTTCATATGGAATGCGCTATGGTCAAAGTGTGATGCTCTACGGTCCCTCCAAGTGCGCTACAGCCAGAAAACAGCTGCTACGACCTTGAAACTTGCCGCTACGGTCAAGAAACGAGG
This sequence comes from Pontederia paniculata, assembly GCA_001647135.1. NCBI lineage: Eukaryota > Viridiplantae > Streptophyta > Magnoliopsida > Commelinales > Pontederiaceae > Pontederia > Pontederia paniculata. The sequence continues at coordinate 28,518 of LTAE01003450.1, forward strand.
CACTACAACCTTGAAGGCTTCACTACAGTTTGGAGGGCTTCACTACTAGCGTATGGAGTTGTCACTACGATCTGGCATGTGGTTGAAGTCAGTTGAACCTTTTCATGCACTTTTGGTTTCAGTTGAACCCTCCAATGTCAGTCGAACCTACATAATTCACTAAAATTGTGTGCATATCACATTTCTTTGAGGAATTGATTCAAATAAAGCTCAAATCACATCATAATGCTATGATATAGAGATAATATGATAATCATGTATGTGCATTTATCACACTTATCAACTCCCCCAAACTAAATCTTTGTTTGTCCTCAAGCAAATGTCATAAGTGGTGGGTTTTAAGAATTCATATCATACACAACATATCATCATCAAGTAAAGAAATACAATCACAAGCATTTGAAAAAGTATAACATTTAAGTCATCAACATAGGGTTGAGTCACTCCACGCCGCTAATTCCTTACACATGCTATTATCAATTCCAAGAGGTTATAGTTCACATCACAAATATGACTATGAGTGTAGGTCAAGTTTTCATAAGCTTTCGGGAACAACAACTAAGTATGATGATTAATGAGATTATAGGTGCTTCAGAGTTCAAATACACAAAGAAGGTACTCTTATTATTTATGCTATGTCACAAAAAAATAAAAGAAAATGCAATGCATGCGACTCTTGAAATTTTTCTTTGCACAAGGGGGAGTTTAGTATATTCTTTTAGTTTGCTCTTTTTCTTTTTCTCTTTTTCTTTCTTTTGAGCAGTTTTTTTTCATTTGCTCTTTTTCTTTTTCTTTTTCTTTTTCTCATTTTCCTCCTTGTGAAAGCATGTAATGTATGTGCAATGCATATAACACACAAAAAATGATAATGCAAAAATAATTTAGTGTGTTCCCACGACTGAGGGCACGGGTGCTCTGCCATGAGTCTTTGCTCTATGGATCTTCTCATTTCCCTTTTCTTGTGAATTTAAACTAAGAAATTGTGCAATGCACCCATGCTTAGATGAAAATTTCCTTTGCTACTTCCACACAAATTTCAACCCACAATATAGATTATGATGTTAGTTTTCATCTCTCTTCTTGCTTGTAGCAATGAGGTCCTTAGACATGTGTGGAGTAAAATAATCCATAACACTTTAACATATCGAAAAGTTCATTTTCAAAATACTTGTGATGGCATTCCTAGCAACATGTGATGTGCATGATACAAAAATTATGTATTTCTACATTAGTGGTCCATAATATGTGAGGGTTCATCGCAAAATGATGCAAAAACATAGATTATAACATAAGTAAGAGGTCAAATAATGCATGTGAGCTAACTAGAAGGAAAATAAATCATCAAAATGTGACCCTACTCGCCCAAACTCCCCCAAACTTAGCATGAACATTGTCCTCAATGTTTCAAAAGAAAGAAAGTATGCTAGGTATGGGGTGGGGAAATCTCACATGCTCATCTTGGTCAATATTTGGTGTGTGCCCTCTTCTTCCTCCTTTTTGTGTTCCTTTTGAATATGTGGGCTTCGAGTCTCTTATATGATAATATGGATTCAAGAAGCATACATAGCAGGATTTTACTCACATTCGAAACCTGTTAACATGGAGAAGAAGAAGTGAGAGAGAAACTGAAGAACACAAATCGGTCGAAGAATCGAATAAAAGTCGGTCGAACAGTCAAACAAGAAGGTCGATCGACCAAAAGGTCCAATGATTTTGCGCGACGGGAAGCTTGGCTCCATTACGATCAAAATTTTCTTTGATACGGTCGAAGAGATATGTGCTACGGGCTCAAACTTGCGCTACAACATCGGAGGTTGTCGGCTATGACATGAGGGATACCACTACGGGCCATATACCTCCTCTACGGGCGTTTTGATGCTGCTACAGCCGTGTGGATGCCTCACAAACCGTAACAAATTCTTCTTCTTTCACCAATTTTTCCTTGTGAATAGAGTGTGACTACGACCTTGCTACGATCTGACGCTCCTGGCTACGATCCGATCATAGTGGCTTCCACTTTCAGCAAAAGGCTCCAGTTTCATCTTCCTACACACATTCAACAAGACAAGTTTTCAAAATACCATCCAAAATATACAACAAAATTATTATGAAGTCGAAAACATTTAGAACATGGGTTGCCTCCCAAGAAGCGCCTTTGTTTAATGTCATTGGCTCGACATGGAGATCATTTTATTTGTGCGCCGGATCTTGCAATTTCAAAGCTTGTTGCCTTTCGATTATTCATTTGATCAGTAGGGCTTGAAGAGTGTCCGAACACCTAAATTTCAGTTTCAAACAAAGCAAATGCAATGACATCCTGGATCAAAAATAAAGTTAGCATCTCTCACAAGTAAGGCACAAGAAGGTTTAACAATTTTTAGCAAGTTTATAATGAGATAAACATAGAAACCAACATAGCATAAAAAGGTCCTAACTCTTCCACCAAGGTCTATGGAGATAGATTCTCTATGCATTCAGTTTTTTCCTTGTCGACTTCTATGTTCATGGAAGAAGTTTTATGTCCTAATGTTTCCTCTTGCACCGAGAGATGACATTGTTCCCAATAGAGCACCTGATTGGACTCTTCACACTTACCAAACACTCCTTCCTCTAGTATACATTGTGTTGGACTTACCCAAGAATTAAAATATTTTAGAGTCTCACATCTCACAACCTCCTTCATTTTTGGGATCAAGTTTCTTTGATTCTCTATGTTTGGCTTATGTTTTTCCTCAAAGCTCATGCTTCTTAGGTTAGCTAGAGTCCATCCTATGACTTGTTTCTTCTCTTTCAAAACCCTAAGTACTTGTTCAAGTTGCAAAGAGGTTAAAGAGGCATTAGATATCATAGGTAAAAACTCATTGTGACTAAAAAATACATCCTTAACATTAGGAGAAAGAGAATCTAGTTCAAGAGTAGGAGCAAACACATGAGAGGGGAGAGGAAGTGTTTTACCATGACCAAGCTCTTCAATAATTCTACCTTTTTGGTACGGTTGAGTAGCGTTGGCATTCAAAACACATAGCTTGTACATTGGCCATTTGGCTTGAATTGCTTTGAAGGCTTGATATCATTTGCATTAGAGTGTCCACTTTTGTATTCAAGGTATGATAAACTTCATCTTTGGATTGTGCCCATCTTGAAGGTGAATCTTCTTGTTCTTGATCGTTTGAGGACAATTGATCCCATAGGTTACAAGCTCTAGAATATGGTAAGTTCATGATGGATCCACTCAGAGTACTCTTAGGACTTTTCAAATTGCTCGGCAAGCTCTTTCAATTTCCAAGTTGAATGGCTTAATGTTCCTGCACGAGCATGACATACAACAAAAACAAAAGAGAAATGTCTAAAGTAATAATTGAAAACAAAATTCTAATATTGGCACACTTCCCCGACAACAGCGCCAAAAACTTGATAAGCGTCCCGCAAGCGCACGGGGCCTTGTTGTAGTAATAAAATATCGATCCCACGAGGAAGTGGCCAAGCACTAGAATTATAGCTCTCAAGTCGTGATTTAGATGGTTAAAGTTAGGAGAGAAAACTCTACATTACAATTAAAACTAAGTAAAAAGAATGAGAAGAGAGATGCAAATGCAACATGCAACTAGGCGGAAATATGTATAAGAAATGTTGTAGGGTTTCGAATTCTGTCTAGGGCCATCATGCAAAGGTTAGTGATATAACATGTGATAGATTCGTGCTTCACTCCATAATTCATGCATTCCTCTTTCAAGGTAACACAATTCTAACTAAGGTTACGGAATAACACTTTCGTGCACCCACACTAACAATAGTTGCATTATATTCATGAGCTTGTAGAAGCAACACAAGATGATTCTATTTCTAGACATCACACTTTGTATTTTATTAGGCAAAGCTACTAGTTGGATAATATGACTTTCATCACTTAACTACCTAGGATAACTTAAATGAGTTAGCTACTCCCATAAAAGTTTAGCATCCCACCACCAAATAAAAGATTCACAAGCATGCATAATGACCATTCCAAAGCACTTATACTCTCAACATCATCTAGCCCTAAAACAAAGGGGAATTAGCTATGCATGACATGAGAGAAGAGAGGGAGAGAAATAGGAGATGAAAATGCCTTAAATTTACAAATCCAAGATTCATACACTAGCATCAAGCATAAAATAAGTTTAGAAAACTACAAATCTAACACACCACTTACAAGAATATTTGCAAGCATGAAACCCTAGAACAAGCCTAAAAAATGTCACCATGGAGCTCCCAAAATCGGCCCCCAAAGGGGACTCTACTGTGAAAACGGCTCCCCTTTGTTCTGACCCTTAAATTCCCTTTTATACTACACTTTCCAAGGGCCACCAACCATTACGGTTCAATAAGAGCTGCTACGGCTTCATATGGAATGCGCTACGGCCAGAGTGTGATGCTCTACGGTCCCTCCAAGTGCGCTATGGCATGAAAATAGCTGCTACGGCCTTTAAACTTGCCGCTACGGTGAAGAAAAGAGGCACTACGACCTTGAAGGCTTGGCTACGGTTTGGAGGGCTTCACTACGGGCGTATGGAGTTGTCACTATGGTTGGCATGTGGTTGAAGTCGGTTGAACCTATTCATGCACTATTGGTTTCGGTTGAACCCTCCAATGTCGGTTGAACCTGCACAATTCACTAAAATTGTGTGCATATCACATTTCTTTGAGGAATTGACTCAAATAAAGATCAAATAACATCATAATGCTATGATATAAAGATAATATGATCATCATGTATGTGCATTTATCACACTTATCATTACGACAGGGGAGGAATGCAGCGGGCATATGACCAATATATAGGTACTGGATGGTGTAAGGAGTTATACCGTATAGATGGAATCTCTTAAATCTAAGATCCCGGGATTGTTTTAATGGTCACAAATTAATGAGGAAGCTTTGTTATACTAATGATTTTCGATTTGATGTGTGCAGGAGATAGGGTTTTTACTTCTGAAGGTCATAGGTCGTCCAAAGGTTGTGAAACGAGCGAACTATGTATAAAGAAGAGTAGAGAAAAATTCTAAGTATGGAGAGACCGTCCTAAGAGTTTGAAGAGGGCGACCATTGTAAGGAGCAGGAAGCTGAATGAAGCTAAGTATAGAAAGGTCGACCGAAGATAAAGACTGGATGATCGAGGATAGACTTGAGCAAGAAAGGTCGCCCAATATGTACAAGTGAAGGTAGTGGGCGACCGAAGGTTCGAGGTCAACAGTACAATGACTGAAGGAATATGTGTTCCAGGGTTAAGTGGATGCCCTATGAAGAGAGTAAATAAAGATATTTAGTGGTGAAGGCAACTAAGTCGTCCGAAGCATTTTGTTTGGAGTCAATGGACAACCGAATAAGTTTGAAGTAACTTGTCGAAGAAGAAAGGTAGCCCAATGGACTCGTCAGGTATTAATGGACCACCGACGTACTTCAGAAGAAGAGGAAAGACCATCCGAAGTATTCAATGTGGAATCAGTGAACGACCGAAGTACTTAAGAAGAAGAAGAAAGGTCGTCCGAACTCTTCCGCGTGGAATGAGTGGACGACCAAACTAGTTCAGAATAAGAAGTAAAGTCAACCAAGGTCGTCCGATATATCTGAGTGGAATCAATAGGACGACCGAAGTAATTCAAAGAAAAAGAAAGGACGTCCGAAACAGTACGGAATCAGTGGATGACCAAAGGAGTTCAGAAGAAAAGAAGCAGTCACTCGATGGGTTCATGGAAAATCAGACCAAAGCAACTTGAAGTAAGAAGAAGCGAACACCCGATTTGTTCAATGAAATAGTAGTGGGTGACCGAAAATTTTCTAAGAAACCTGAAGGAAAAGATATGGGGCGCCCAAAAAAGGATGGGAGAACCTATGAAAGCTGAACTGAAGAACTAAGGCTGAAGCTCGTGATTTCGGACGTCCGAAGATTGAATTCACAAGAGCAGCGGCCGCCCAATGAGATGAAGCGGTCGACCGAGGAGCAGGTGAAAAAGTACTGTACTTTATTTAATGGCTAGTTATTGTGAGAGAAAGATTAGACTGTCTTGTAAAGGTATAAAGCTGAGTCCCAAGAGTCTAAGAACTAACTTTGGCCATTTTGATTATGATAACTTGTAATCTTAAGAGATAATCCTTAGTTCCTTCTTCTTAGAACATTCTTGTGAGAATTAAGAGAAGAAGAGAGTCTTGAGCATTTCAAGTTTTGAGCAAAGAGCTGTAAAAGGTTTTCTCCTTGTCCTCAAGAGCAAGAAAGGAGAAAAAAGTTGTAAGGGAGCATTCACCCTGAAGAAGGAAACTTAGTGATCTCCGGAGGTCTCGAGTTCGAGAAGACCAGAGCGGAGACGTAGGCCAAGAGTTTCGGCTGAACCTCATCAACAAACTTGTTGTGTTTGTTTCTTACTTTTGCATTTAGCTTTACTTGCAATTATTTCCATTACGTTAATATCATTTAGAGTCAAAATTTTAATACACCAATTCACCCTCCCTCTTGGTGCTGTCTAGTTCCTACAATTGGTATTAGAGATAGGTTGCTCATAAATTTGTATCCGCTTACAAATCTCGTATAGACTTAACAATCTAAAGCTAAGATGACATCAAATGAATTTACTTTAGGTGAAGGGCAATCTACCTCCAGACCTCCCTTTTTCAATGCAACTAATTTCTCGTACTGGAAAATTAGATTGCAAGTCTATGTCTGTTCAATGGACAACAATATTTGGAATGTCATTGAAAATGACTTTAATCTACCAACTATAGAAGTAAATAGTGTTCATGTTTCTCTACCTAGCAATGAGTATGATTCCACTACAAAGAATCTAATTAAGCTAGTCTCGAAAGCTAAAAACATTTTCTACTACGCACTAGAACAAACTGAATTTAATCGAATCTCTTCTTGCTCAAGTGCAAATGAAATATGGAAGAAACTTCTTATTACTCATGAAGGAACTGAAAAAGTAAAAGAATCAAAATTAAATATCTTAAATCACCAATATGATTCTTTTAAAATGAAACATGATGAATGCGTAAATGATATGTTAGTTCGGTTTAATGATGTGGTAAATGGGTTAGCCGCTTTGGGCAACCAAAGATCTAATGATCAGAAAGTCAAAAAGTTTCTCAGGTCCCTGACACCGAAGTCAAGGGACAACATGATCTAAATAAGCTTGACTTCGATGACCTCATAGGATCTCTTCTGACCTATGAGATGTCACTTAAAGAAGAGAAAGAAGAAGCAAGCTCAAGGAAGAAGGTCTTAGCTCTCAAATCTAAGAAGATTGAGAGTGAAGATGAGCAAGAGAAATTTGATGAAGATGATGAAGATTTCAATGAGGAGAAGCTGACCCTCTATGCAAAAAGGCTCAGTAAATTCATGAAGTTCTCCAAGAAAAAGAGAGGTTCAAAGAATAATAGACCAGCTGACAAGTCAAAGATAAAATACTATGAGTGCAACAAACTTGGACACTACAAGAGTGAGTGTCCAACCTTGAACAAGAAGAACAAGGAGAAAGGCTCTTCGGATCACAAAAAGAAGAAGGCATTCAAAGTTACATGAGATGACTCAAGTGATGAAGTGAAGCTGAAGGAACATCTTCAAAAAAAAAGAGGAAGAAGCACTGATGTGTCTTATGGCAAATGATGAGGTATCCTCTCTTCACTCAGATAATAGTTATAAACAGTGATAATGATGAAGATGACTGTGAGGATGATGTTATGTTTGACATGCATACAAAATTCAATATTATGATTAGGAAATATTCTATCCTAAAAAGAAAAAAAAATGACAGTCTTGTTCAAGAAAATGATAAACTGAAGGAAAATAATGTTGATTTTTAAAAGCAAATTTCTGATTTGAATGCTAATATGTTAGTAAACAATCATAACCTGGAAAAGTATGTTGATACAATTAGTTCTTTAAAATTAGAACTGCTCAATGTTAAAAGTAAATTTGAAACCTTTTCTTATGATGAAAAAAATACTTGATGTAATGCTGTCCCGACATAAGAGCCCTTTGAACAAGAAAGGATTAGGCTTTGATTCCTTTAGTGATCATATGTCTCTAGGAACTACATTTGTAAAAGCCTCGCATTCTTTTAATCCAAATATGCCTAGTTCCTCAGCTTCTTGTTCTTCCACTTTTATGAATGAAACTATGAATGTTTCTACTATTTCTAATGCTAAGTGTGAAAACATCGTGAACCTTAAGGCTAAAATTGCTAAAGATACTAAGTCTGCTCATATCCATAAAAATACTATATTTTCATCAAAGGATAATGCAAGTGTCAGAAATAAAAATGCTACATCCAAGCATGAACAAAAGGATTATACTTTCATGTATAAAACACACAATCTGCTCATATGCATGCTCTTAGAAATGGTTATGTACATTCCTACTCATATATCATACCATTGCATATGTACAAGAATTTGATCAGACCTAAATTTCTGCATACAAACAGAATTGCATCTCACTCACATCCTCACACCTGAAATGTCCATGCTCATCACAACTATAGGAAACATTGTGTAAAGAATGTTACATGCTTTTGTTGTGGTCACCTACAACATTATAGTTTTGAATGCAAGGCTAGGAGATGTCTCTACATAAATGTTAGGCAAGTATGAGTTCCTAAGGGAATCTTTAACACTAACACTTCTGGACCGAAAGTATCTTGGGTGTAGGATCTATATGGCACCAAGAGTTGGGGGGGGGGGGGAATGGGGGC
>LTAE01003451.1:0-30836 GCA_001647135.1 Pontederia paniculata
GCCAAGTGATCCTACATCTGGGAGGATCCTTGGGCTACTACCGAGTCTCTTTCAATCTTGTTTCCTAGATTGTTTGCAATAGAAAAAATAAATTTTCTTGTGTCACATCATGTTGGTCATGCCCCTTACACTCTAATGGCATATGGACCCCTACATTTGTCTCAACTTTATCGGACCAAAGGTTAGACAATTTTCTCCTTTTGTTGGGTCGACTGGAGGGTATTGTCGCGTCTCCAAATCGACAAGATGCATGGATATGGAGTGCTGATTAATTCTCAGTACGGAATGCCTATAAATTGTTGACCGCCAACAACCAACTGACATATATGGATATGCGCACAGACTGCCACTTGCTATGGTAGACTCAGATTTCATTGAAGATTAAAATTTTTGCATGGCTTCTACGAAGATCCAGACTCCCAACACACAAATACTTATTCCAATGAACTCAGGAGGCAGAAATTACTTGCATATTATGTGAGTTATCGGCAGAGGATGTCAACCACCTATTTTTTTTAGTGCTCGGTGGCAAGAGAGGTGTGGCATAGGTATGGCTCTTCATGGATTGACTCTCATTCATTCTCAAGCTTTTGGAGATCCTTCCGAATGGGTGGACACAATCTACAAATGTAGGTCTATGTTTCAAGACTTTGATGAAGAAGTCCATTTGCAGTCCTATGGTCTATTTGGCTTCATCGAAATGGCTGTATTTTTCAATGGGAGAAATATTATATAGAAAATATTGTAATAGGATTAAAGACCCTGTTGAGTGACCGGAGATGAGAGGCTATCCAATTTTTTTGGCTTTAAAATGTAATATCACTCTTGTTTATTAATAATAAGATGGATGGTTACACAAGGTAACCATCCTTTGCCTTTTTAAAAAAAACACATATTCTGCAATGATTTGTGTTCGTACACCTCTTGCAATTTTTTCCACACTTGATAAAGTTCATCAATATCTGCAATGTGATCATCGATCCATTGTCGAATTTGTGCAAATGTTCTGGTACTTAATCTCCCCCATTTACTGTCGTCCACATTCACGGATATTGCAACATCACCTCCGATAAGACCATAAATATTGCTACTATTCAAATAATCTCTCGTCCGAGATTTCCAATTTGAGTATTTTTTTTGTCCTGCTATCACATACATCCAATTGGGACAATTATTGTCCTCATTAAATTTATGCAATTTAATAACGAAACTTTGATATCAGAACAAATATTTGTGAACTTATCCTCTTTCCCCTAACGCATAAATTAAAATGGGATGATGATAATAATATAAATAATGAAATCACACCATAAGCACATAAGATTTATGTGAAAAATATCTCAAGTGAGAGAAAAAAACCAGATGAATGAATTATAAAACTTCCACTATGAAATACAATACGAAACAAAGTTTCTTCTCTAAAATCCGCTGAGGAATACAGAAATAAGAATATAAAAAACTAATCTTAAATACCATAGAATACTGTTTTTGAAAAATAGGATATGTGTCAAAATGATCTCATCAAAATATCAGAGATAGACGAGAATGCTACAGAGAATCAGTGCCTGAAATTTCATAAAAAAATGAATCAAAACTCGTCTCGAAATTGAACCTTAAATATTTTTCTCTTTTGTCTCTCGCTCTTCCAACTTCTTTTCTTGGTGGCTGTGTGCAGTGATGAGAAACTTTTTTTTAGATTTTTATGTTCTAATCAACACACGTATTTGACTTTTTTTGTATTAGTATACGGGCTTACTAACCCGAACTAATTTGTGTCATCCCGAGTCGAACACTTGACAATAGTGGGTAAGACTCCAAAATAATTTTTTTTATATTTAGAGAATTCGAACTCGATACCTACTTAAGTGAAGAGGAGCTCTTTACCACTCCAACCCAACTCTATTTTGACTCCAAATTATTTTCCTTTTTATTTTAACTTTCATGATGTGGACCCCACTGCATGATATAATAAAAAGCCCAACATACTCCTCCCTAACCTTGACCCCCTCCATGATCGAGTTGAAGGGGAGGTCACCCTCTTTCCTCTCTCCCTCGTTGTTGGCTTGACTCTCCTCCACAAAAGATTTGGGGTTTATTTTAGGTTTTATATAATGTAAATAATATTTAAAGAATATCAAAAAATGAATGTGATATTTTTATTTTTAATTGACAGAAGAGAGAGGAGTAGTTCAGTAATTGCAAATCTGCAATAGCTAATAACGAGGAATATATATATATATATATGCTTGGTAAAAAAAAAGTTAAACTCAATTAAGTAAAATTGACTTGGAAAAGTCTGATAGCATATCATAGAATTAACATCGGGCCATATGGCAGAGATAGAGATGGCCATTGGGCCGGGTCAACTGGCCCCGACCCATCCCGAACCCGGGCACGATCTTGGGGTTGTGCTCGGGCCGTCCCCTTCGAGATTTTTGGCTTGACATAGTACGGACCTAATAAGCACGAACCCTCTCGAGCCCGGCATGGTCGGAAACGATTAATATATAAAATATAATTTTTTATAGACATATAATGTTCAAAACTTTTTTTATAGAGTAGATGCTCACCTATGTTTTTAACTTAGGTTCAAATTTCTCCTCCAACATATTTTTTGGTTTAACCTATATAATAAATGTATTTTAATGCTCTTCTTATATAATACATTTACTTATTAATATAATAATATTATATGCTATTATTTAGTTACTATTTATCTATTTATAACATGATTATATTAATAGTATATTATATGATATAAAGTATAAACTTTATTATATATAAAATTAATTTTTTTTAAAACATAATTAAGAATTTAATAAAATAAAATAATAGCGGTCTGGCCTGACCCGATCTGGCATGACACAAAACCATTGTTGTCAGAACCGGACAGGACCGACCGGTTCGACCGGTTCGACCGTCGATCAGGACCTAGTCCGGTCCTGGTTCGATGCAAAAACCGGGTAAGGAGTTGGACCGGTCAAAACCGGTCAAACCCGGTCAAAAACCGGAAAAATAACGGTCGAACCGCTTGAACCGGCCATTTTCAATGAACCGGCCGGTTCAAGCAAAAAAGAAAAAAAAGAAAAAAAAATTGAGTTGAAAAGAGAGAGTGGGCTTTGGAGATTAATGGGCCATGAATAAAACCATAGTTAAAAGCCTTTTAGATCAATTTTTATTTCTTTTTTATTTTTTTTTAATTGTAAAAGAATTCTTTACTTGATATTTGTGTTTAATAAGTAATTATTTAAGATATATGTTTATTAATAAATTTTATATCAAATAAAATGTTAATTGATCATAACTTTTGAAAATAAATTTAATTTTTGTTCATATTTAATCATTTATTTATGACTCTTTTATCTAAATAATAAATCATATTTTAATTTAATATTTTTTAATAGTATCCGGTTCGACCATCCGGTTTAATCGGTTCAACCGGTTAAACCTAACCCGGAGGCTCTTTTGGGTCGACGTCCGGTTCTGACAACATTGCACGAAACGATTAGCACGAACGAATTTTTGATGGGCCGGGCTGAGCCGTCCGGATGCTAATTTTATCACAACACGATGCAACACGATTTTTTCGAGCATGACACGGGCACAAGCACGAGCATAATCAAACACGATTTGATTGGCACTAGCACGCATGAATTTTCATCCACATTTTCAATTTAATCATAGAACTTTAGGAATCTGATCTGCATGGAAATGCCATAGTAAACTCCAGTAGAAATTTTGCCCCATAAAATGACACACGAGAAAAAGAAAAAGAAAAAGAAAAAGAAAAAGAAAAAGAAAAAGAAAAAGAAAAAGAAAAAAACTCTGTGGATTCGGGCTGCTCCAGATACGGGCCTCAAGTAATTTATAGGCCCATGCGTAATCGTGAAGGACGGCATACTCTTTCTACGCGTAATTCTTTCTCAACCCAGTTTTGCCCGTTTTCTAGTTTGTAGTGTTCGTTCTACTACTCGGAGTTGGGGAGCCAAAACAAGAAGAGAGAGAGAGAGGAGAGAGAGAGAGAGAGAAGAAGCAGAGAGAGAGAGAGAGAGAGAGAGAGAGAGAGAGAGTAAATAGTAATAAGTAATGAATTATATAATTGAAACAGAGAACAGGTCTAGGGTTTGATCAGGACCACTGTGCTCATCTCTATGCATGCTCCACGTCTTGGACGCCCGAGAGTTTTGCAAGGGGGCGCCCTACACGCACGCCCTGTGGCCACATGCCATGGTACTTTTGCTTTGCGTTGGTTCTATATATATGTTCCCCCTCCAAAGCCCTAAACCATATTAATATATTGCCCTTATTTTTACATGACAAGTACATACTGGTATCAGTATATATTGTCATTATATATGTAATTATGATGCACACACAGATGGATTATGCGTTGCATGTGGGATTCACATGTGATAAGGCTTCACGTAGGTGCATGCACCAGACCCCACGCACGCATTGCATGCATGCATGCATTTGCATGTCACATTAAACCAAACCACCCGTATGTGCCGATGTGCCGTCTACATGCACGTAACATATAGAGATGTTTTGTTCTATTTTGTCCATCCTTTAGCCCTTTGGTTTCTGTATTCTCTAAATCTTTCATGCAAATCTCACCATCATATTTATTTTTTGCTGTCAAAAAATCACTCCCATCTTACTTTTTTAAAAATAAGGAAATATACTCGTTGTTAAGAGGAAATAACTTACATGCCAAATCTTAGCTACCGTCTGTGAAGAAGATAACTATATCATTCTTTCGTCTCCCTGCCCATCTGATATGCATGGCATAGGGGGGTAGGGAGAGAGAGAGAGAGAGAGAGAGAGAGGAAATAGTACAAGGAGGGCGTCGTCGATCCAATGCCGTCGAACAGCTCGCGGCCGTCGAGGCAACCGGACTATGGGCGGTTCTCGCCGGAGACCCCTATCGTCATCGACAACGGCGCCTCCGCCTTCCGCATCGGGTCACCCCTCCAAAAACCCTAAAAACCCCTCCTTAAATTTTCCTTCCTTCTTGTCTCGCTATCTAGTTCATCCCCTTTTTTTTTTTCTTATTCTGATCAAGTTTCCCTCCTTTCTTCAGATGGGCAGGCGAGTCCGATCCCCGTGTCACCTTTCGCAACGTCGTCCAGAGGCCTCGCCACAAATCCACTGGTATTGCACTTCAATTCTCCTTTTTTGCATGTTCGCTCTTCTTCTTTTCTTGTAGGCGTTGTTTAAATTTGGTTCATTTACTCGTAATTTGGTTTTATCTTGCAAAAACTTAATAGAGAATTAAAACAAAAAAATACCTTGTTGGAAAAAAGTGATGTTTTTACTGTATTCGAGGCATGCATTGCTGTAATTTCGCGTTCAACTATCTTCAAGAGTTCTCTTTTAATCTTATTTCTGCTTGAAGTAGAAATTGTGATAATGTAAGGTTAATTAAACACGTGGTTTAGTGGAATTGAATAAACCTTATGAGTAAGAACAGTTATGCTTCTTTATTCTCCATTCAAGGGGGTTGTAGTAGGATCTCATATTTTTCTTACACATGTTCTTTGTTTGAGGTGGCGTTGCTCTTTTCTTTTATGCAGGCGAGACAGTGACAGTAGTTGGTGATCATGATCCTGCACTCATAAAGTACTTTGACTGGACCAGGACATCCTACCGATCTGCCTTTGATAACAATGTGGTCTGTCAGTACGAGATAATGGAATATGTGAGCTTTTGCACCTCACTATGATTACTCAAATTTGTATGCAATATTTGTATGCCTTGCACTGCTTCAGTACTAGCTGTTTTATGTAATCTATGCTCGCTATAAGGAATATTATCGAATGTATCATCACATGTATTTTCTTCTGTCTTCACACATTGAGGACACTACACAATCAAAGGCATCATATGGTTAGATCTGGAAAGAGCCCTTGGATTGTATTAATCCCATGGTGACAGAGCCCACTAGTTCTTGTGCCCACAACCCGCATCTTTCTAAGCTCATGGGTCAAGTCAATATCCTGTAGTCAATGACATTACTCAGTAGAAAATATCACTGAATGAAACAATCTTGCATATTTATAGGAACATACTCCCTTACATTTATAGGAAACTGGATGTCTTAGCTGTTTGAGATGAGCTCATTTGAGTTTTTCTTTTGCTCTTGATAATGTTTTGAAGTTGAAGGTTCCTCATCTACTCACAACGACACAATTGCATATGTTACCATCAAATTTGCTTTATCAAATATTGTCTTATGTAATTGTGTTGTGTAGAACCATGCTATATGCTTCTAATAAAAATTTCTTCATGTTTAGGTGCTTGACTATGCTTTTGAACGACTTGGTGTCATTTCGGAGGTATCGTGCTCCTGTTACTAATTGTTTTTTTGGTTGCTCACCGACTCCTTTTATCTTTCTCTTTGTGCAGTCATAGTTCGGGTTGCTGGGTCTTGGGTGCATGAACTATGATTTTGAATTATGCAGTGTGACTAATTACCATAAAATACATGAAATTTTAGGATGCATTGTTTGAAGATGACAATTAACAAGTCTTGAAACAATTCGAGAACTTCAAATGGTACCATGTAAATCAATTTATCCGCTACCTATTTATTCTTGATAAATACGGGCGACAATTGATCTCGAATAATCATTTATTTCTAAAAAACAAGTTTTGAACTCCATTTACGACCTAAGATAGACTATTCTGGTTGTGTCGGCACAACACAAACAGGACACACATGGCCTAGTCAATTAATATAATATCTATAAAATCCTTTGCAAACATTATAAAATTACGCCTATAGATATTTATGTATCTTAAAATAAATTTAAATTTTATTAACATGTCAGTTAAATGATTGAAAATAAAGATAGAATAATTTTTCAACTCAAAAAGATCATCTTGGCTTTAAAAATGTTTAGAATAAAGAGGTGGGCCAGTGCTACTTTAGCAATGTTACAATGTTTCCCATCACCAAAGGGTCATTCCAAAACAAAATAGAAAATAAAAAAATAAATCATATTGCATGGCCTAACAGGACCGAAGCATGGCCATTCTCGTGTGGTGCAATATTGTGTCGTCCAAGCTAGCATGTGTTGACACAACATGTCACAACTTTTAGAATCTGCCTAAAAAATATGGGCACAAGCACGATCAAATGCAGTTTGACTGGCACAGACATAATACGAACACAAATGATTCCACTTTTAACCTGACATGTCACTAGAACAAAAAGAGGAAAAACAAAAGTGAAGTACAAATGATTAACCTTGCATATTTTGAGTAATTATCTGATTTTCTCTGAATTATGGAATATCTTCTTAGTTTCTGCAATTGTCTCAAATTGTTCTGTGCCAAGGGAAATTAGCATCTTGTTTGATCCACATGTTTATCAACATGGTTAGTAAACTATACGCCTCACCGCGTTGCAATCATTTTGTATTTAGACCTTCACATCTCTGCACATATAAGGATATTTATGCCTTAGCGTCTACCCTTTATTGTCTCAATGAGGTAATTATATGTTTTGTTATTTTCCTAAGTAAGCATTAAAAAAATTTCCTTCTTATTGTTTTAACTAGACGTGTCAACTTTGTGGCTTGAACAGGTGAATCACCCTATTCTAATGACAGAATGCATTTGCAATCCAATCTCCTCCAGAAGTAAAATGGCAGAACTATTATTTGAGACTTATGACATACCTTCTATAGGTAACAACTTCCAGTCTACAATCTTGTTACAGTCGTTTCCTATGTTCTGGGTGTTCATTTACTCATCCATGATATGATAGTAGCTTGTGATGTTCATGCTTCTATTTTTTCTTTACTTCTAATGATTTTGAGAATATATATGTATGTAGCCTTTGGTGTTGATGCTGCATTTAGCTACAAGCTAAATCAACAACTTGGTATTTGCAATGAAGATGGCTTAGCTATTTATTCAGGACTGTCAACAAGCCATGTTCTACCTGTAAGTTGTTGGACAATATAACTTTTGTTGTTTTAGGTACTGATTATTAGCTTCATTCAATCAAGCAGAAGCTATACCAACTAACATTGACATTATTTGTCACACACTCATGCATTTGCGTACCAACTTTTGCTTTTAGTTTATAAGAGGAGAGCCTGTACTTTATGCCTCTTGCCGAGCTAATATTGGTGGATATCACGTAACTGACTATCTGAAGCAGCTTCTCTGTCTCAAGTATCCTTATCACATGTATGTTCGTTACCTCATTTCATATATTCAAGTCATGGCTGTTTCATTAGACATTTAACTTCCGACATCATGCTTAATGCACTTGAACAGGTCAAGCATCACATGGGAAAAAGCTGAAGAGCTGAAGAAGGAGCACTGTTATGTAGCTCTTGATTATGCATCTGAATTGCAATCGTTTCAGGTAGTGAACCTTTTAGCTTTCTTACAAATTATAAATTTTCTAATAACGGTTTTTGGCATATCAATCTTACGTTCTTTTAATGTAAATTGCCTGATTTTTCATCCTGTCACTTTCTGATTTATGGAGGTTTATCCAAAGTACCAACTTATATAAGTCAACTTGTAATTTTGACTAGTTCTCCTTCCTAATGTTAAAGCTGCTTTGAAGCTGAATTTCTGATATAATTTTCTTGTTTCTCCGACTAAAATATTTTATATTTGTGTGATTCAACTTTGATGATACACAAACTTTGACTTAAAGTCAAAGCTACCTGTAATCTATATATTGATTCTTCCTGAATTTGTTAGGAAATTGATTCTGTTTTGTGATTATTTTTGCGTATCTTAAATAGTTATTAGGTTTTCATTTTCGTCATATCATGATTTTTGTGCCTATGTTGCAGAAAGGGAACAAATCAGCTGAGGAAAAGACAAGGTGTTGGCAATTACCATGGATTCCACCTCCTCAAGAAGAAGCACCTTCTGAGGAAGAACTTGCAAGAAGAGCAGCTTTAAAGGAGAAACAAGGGCAACGATTACGGGACATGGCTGCTGCACGGAGGTCTATGAGGATAACAGAGCTGGAAAATGAACTTCAAGGTTTGGAAGATTTACTTCAGCAGCTTGATGAAGTGGAAGAGCCTGAAGTTCCATCTATCCTGTCCGGAACAAGATATGGTTCCAGACAAGAAATTGAAGCTTCTCTTCTTAAAGTAACTCAGTCCTTACGTAAAGCTAAAGGAGAACCCAGTGATCCTGAGGAGAAAAGTGATGTTTCATTGGCAGATAAATATCCGCTTGCTAATGTGCCTGATGAAATGTTGACCCCTGAACAGGTTTAGATGCTATGACTCTTACTTTCTCTGTTACTTAGTAGTTGATCATCATGTTGAATTCTCATTTTAAATCATTATTCAGCAGTTTGGTCCTATCGCTTTCCTAATATCTAGGCAATAAATGTTCTCTCATCCCTTCAAAAAAAAAATTAAATGTTCTCTCATATTGGGAGTTTTATACTTGCACCTTATTTATAATATTTGTGAATCTGTCATCACCTCTATTTGGAAAGTTTAATTCTTTCCTCATCTATAACTTTCATTTGACAGTTAAAGGAGAAGAAGAAACAAATTTTTTTGAAGACAACCTCAGAAGGCCGATTACGTGCTAAGCAAAAACGCTCTGAGGAGGAATCTTTAAGAGAGAGGCAGAATCAGCAAGATGAAGAAAAGCGACTGTACGTGTTATATTTTTTTAGGAAGCTTTATGTATTATATTCAGTAGTCCTAATAGCTTCATTGTGATAATATGAATAACTACACCATGAGGGTGTTACTCCAAATATTGTACTCTAGATGTTCTATAGTATGTTATATTATTAATATTTGATGGGTTCCTCTTTTAGAAGATTTGCATTCACTTCATTTAATCGTAATGGTGAGTCATTTTAGTGCTTCTTATTTAAATGATATTGTGTCAATGTTTCCTTTACTAACTAGTCCTAATAACTTACTGATATACTGCTTTACCACCAGTTTCACACTGTATCATATATGTTAACATTCAACACACGAATATTTAGTTGGATTAGATGGTAGCACCTAAACATCTGTTCCAGAGGAGTCCATGCCATGTAAAGTGTTCTTTGAGGTTCTGATTTGTCGACACCTTGGGATTTTCTGCTGTAGATGATAATACTCGTTCTTGTTCAATACAGGGAAAATCCCGAACTATACCTTGAGCAACTGCACACTAGATATAAAGAACTATGTGAAAAAGTTGAGCAACGGAAACGACTAAAAACAAATGGGGGACAGACGAATGGTAATCACAATTTCTCTGGTTTTGGTCGTGGTGAACGTTTAAGTGCTGCTCAAAGGGAAAGAATGCGCCTCTTGACGAGTGCAGCATTTGACCGGGGAAAAGGTGAAGACACGTTTGGAGCTAGAGATGAAGATTGGCAACTCTACAAACTGATGAGCAAGGACAATGATGATGATGACGATGAGCAAGATGAAGATGAAGCAGAACTAGGGCGTGTTACATCTAGACTCCAGGTTAATTTTCTTGCTAATAGTATTTTCTTGTCAACCATCTTAATATTTCCATTGCTATTCTATGAAATTTTCAGTCAATGCACTACTCAAGATTATAGGTACACTTGTAATTATATTTGTCAATTCTTAACCCTTTAAGGCCTACTGATTTGGATGAAATAAATATTTATACGATCTAATTTAGTGAGGGTTCAAAAATTTCCTGTCATTCATAGAAAAAATGGGGATAAGCAAGGTTGCATATCTGTAGCCAGAGGCATTTCCCTCAATTTCCATGCAAATTTTAGATATTATGTAAAAGGTACATTGAATGCTTCTCTTTATTGCAACTTTTTCTGTTGTTGCACAATAGTTTTCTCATTCTTTTGAGTATTAATTACTAAAAGAGAATGGTGCACTACCTAGATGTATTTTGGAAAAATTGACCAAGTGTAGCTTTGTTATTGCACATGGTATCATATCTATATATTAAATTCATATAAACTTCATCAAACTGTACAAAATCCATAAAACTGAAGTTTTCATTTTAGGAAAAGCTTGTCGAATCTAGTTACATCTTAACCTTATCATTAAAGCTCTTGGGGTTGTGCAGGATATAGATCCTACATTTGTTGTCAAATCTGATCTTGTCCCGCCGCAGTCAACTCCTGAGTTTCTACGTCAACGCCCCACTACAGCCGAAGATTTCCAAATATTTCTTGGCGTGGAGCGGTTCCGTTGTCCCGAACTATTGTTCCAACCCAGCATAATTGGAGTTGATCAAGCTGGCCTTGATGAAATGGTTGATGTCTCACTTCGAAGGCTGTCCACGGTGGATGATGCTATTAAATCCCGTATGTGTAATTCAATACTCGTAACAGGTGGTAGCTCTCTTTTCCCTGGTTTGTTGCCTCGCTTGGAAGCTGGAATCCGACAAATCCGCCCATATCTCTCCCCGTTAAAGCTCGTCCAAGCAAGAGATCCAATATTAGATGCATGGAGAGGTGCAGCAGTTTATGCTACTTCCTCCGTATTCCCTTCACTGACTTTTAGCAAACAAGATTATTTTGAGAAAGGCGAAGAAGCATTGAAGCAGCACCACATCAAATACACTATTTGACATGTATAAATTATGAGAAAATGGAGAAACCCCATAATTTGATGCGCGTAATTGGCTAACATAACTTATTTCTAAGCATCTACATAAAATGTTACAGTTGTCTGACCTCAAGCTTCATTGGTTCGAGTGTGGAGAACTGAAGTTATACATCTCCATGGCTGCTAAATGGTGTCCTTTACAGATTTATCAGTTATTAGTAAGATGGGAAATGCAAATTTATTACTATGGGGCTTCAGTAAGATGGGCAATGCAAATTTATTACTGTGGGGCTCAGTTGTCATAACAGTTACCTTCTTGTTTATCACAAGACCACTCACATTAGTTACAGATTGTGATAAGAGTGTTCAGTCATGGACTATTTTCAAAGTGCCAAAAGTTTACTAATTTATCCAGCTTTTGTTGCTTAGCCATTGGAGAATAATTGCTGCTGGCACACTAAATAAAATCAAAAGCAGGATTTCTATGTTTCTTCTGTTTGCATCCCATTAATGAATTCCTGTCGACTGTCTTGTTGTAAATTAAATTGAGGACATGTCAACTTTCTAGAACCAAATTAGTTATCTTTGTAAGAGGACATATGATTGCACTTCAACAGAAGCAAATGAGTTTTGATAAAGTGATGATTCATTCTGGGATGCATTATTTTCTTCATTCTCAGTTTCCATTTTCCTTGGAAATTTTATGTTCCAAGGAGGAGAGAAGTTAAATGATTATGCATTCTCTGACCATACTAAAACATTGAGTTTTCTACTATTTTCTTTTGTAAAGTTAACTTTTCTTAAATCCATGACTAGTTTGCAAATTACATATCCAATTATATTTATTTAAATACTGTTTGGTGTTAAAGATACATAATCTTTAGAATACAATTCTTCAACATCATTGGCTGTTTCTTCTTTAAACTTATATTTCTATAGAAAAATGCTCATTGGTTGTGATTGGCCTACCACTAATTGTTGCATCTAAGAAGAGATCTTTTTTCATGAGCTACCTATTTTTCTTGTAAACTTAAATTTATTAGAATAGTTTAGTTCTTATATTATACCATAATAAAACCATCATAGATCACTGTTTTAATAATAAATTTAGAGATTACAAGGAAAATGGATATTCCATCGAAAAAAGAGGAAATGGGGCAACTTTTGCCATCAAAATAAATATTTTTTTTTCATCTAAAGAAAATCTAAGGGAAGGACTATTTTTTCATAAATAGAAAAAAATATATAAAGAATTTATTATTATTATTGATTTAAAATGGTCCAATAGAGTCATGGCCATTGGCCGGAAACCCTGCCGTGGTTTTCCAAAATGTGAAGGCAATTAGTCAAAATGGTGCGTCCAATACACTCTTCTTCATCTTCTTTTCCCCTCTTCCGCTTTCGAAACGTTCGTGGAGAAATAAAAGACGCACCTTTGCTCGTCTCTTCCCTTCGATCGACGCCATTTTTAATTCCTGCTACTTCCCGCCACCTGTCTGAGCGGCGCTGCCTCCGCCGCGTTCATAGATCTGCCATCTGCTGATCGGCAGCGCAGCAGCAGCAGTAGCAGATTGTACTCTTTTCACCTCCAGAGGAGACGTACCAGCTGCAGGTTGTGGTAAGCTGTTTTGGCTTTCTTCTTTCTCGCCCTTTGACCATGTCGTGGCCCTATTCCAAGGTCCCCCCGACCGCCGCCTGGCAGTTCGTGCTGTGCCCGACGCCGGTTTCCTACGCGCTGCCGCCGGGAGGAGGAGGAGGAGGAGGAGGATTTCCGGTGGGAGCTCAGGCGTCTGCCTCTATGTCGAAGAAGGCCGCGGATGGCGGGGTTCCTGATCCCGGGGTTGGGGTTTCCAGGACTCCCCCGACCATGACCAGTGTTCAGAGCTCCGTTAATCAGCCGTCTTCGACAGAGCAAGGAGTGAAGCAGGAGCAGAAGAAGCAGAAGGCTGCTGCCGTTTCAGGTTCCAGTTCCGGCTCCGGGGCCAAGAAGAGAGACCTAGCCAAGTTACTGGAAGGGTTCAGGGTGACCGAGGAAACAAGAAAGAGTGGGAAAACCATTGGGCAGAAGGATAAAGTAAGCTCCTTATCGGATCAAATCCTTGTCATTTTTTTTCCTTAATTCATCACCAACATTTCCTAGAAGATAAAAGTTTTCTTTTATAGATTGGAATAAGGAATCCATGACGATAGTAATTTTATCAGCACACATGTTTTCCCTCTTTTATAGATTAGTTAGGGTATTAATTGTTCTGAGTACAAGATGCTGCAGAATCTGGCTTGGCATTTAAATTTATATTATGTTTGCACTTGTTTCTAATGCATAATTAAGATTGCATATAAGATTACCAAATATGAGTAACAACTCCCTCAAAAAAAGATTACCAAATATGTTAACATAAGTTTCTACTAAATTTTCAAATGTATATAAATATATCTTATAGGAATAAATATACATAAACTTTTGCTGGTGATATACTCATGGCAATGCTTCTGCTGTCCCCTTTCACCCTTCTTTCCAGGCCACCAGTTTATCGATGAAATTACTATTTCAAGCATGTCCCCATGGAATCATGCTCTTTGTGACCATGTATAAGATTGGCAAGCTGAGATATGTCTAACAATATTAATCAAATAGAATTTTATGTCGAGGTTGTGTATCGATTTAAAAGATTTATGCTTGTTGATCTTGAGCCATATTGAGCACAGATTGTGTGTGTAATGAATCGTCTGAATCCAACAATTCCTTTTTCCCAAAAGCAATTGTTAGGCCACCCACTGAAGATGAGTCGGGAGAGAGCCTAATGTAATAAAATAAAGTTGCCAATTTGAAAAGGTCTAGTTTTGTGTTCTTGAGACTACAGAAGTTTCTGTGTAATGAATAATCCGAGTTAAGAAAGATATCTTTTCTCAACAGCATCACTGATATCTTCCACCAAAGTTCAGTCAGTAGAGAGCACGATATTATGGAGATATTCCCTACAATATAATAGTCAAGGGCAGGTTGATATCCACATGAAAATTCCCCCTAGTGACATTCAAGCTCACATTAATATTGCTATGTTTAGCATTTGTCATCTGGTTCATACTTCACTCTAACCTAACATTAATAAGATGATATGATATGATATGATATGATATGATATGCAATACCTTATTTTGTTTCTAATGAAAAAAAGTGACTACCTCGTTGCAGTACTACGTCCACATAGAAACAGGCAAAAGGCTTCGATCTTTGGAAGAGGTTGAAAGATTCAAGTTGACAGGAAGCATAAAGAAACAAAAGCCTTTAGCGGACACCATGAATGGTAATGCTACAAACATGGTAAGTTTCGGACTTTCGGATAACTTTAATTGATTGTAGTAACAAATCATTCTATTCATTTTTTTATTTATTACATAACTACGTTCTCATTAAACACATCTTAAGGATAAGGAGTTTCACTAAACTCATATATATGAGCTCATTCAGAATTAGCTCTGAATGTCTTAGTCATGTGCATTAAGAAAGGTTCAATGGAGACTAACATGCCTAATTTCAACAAACCCTGAATTAAGTAATGTTAAGTTTATTTTCTTTTTCTAAAACAACTCGATTTTACTTTCTCTGATCAATATTTTCCAAATTTACTTTAATATAGTTTCCTTGATTTTTTTTCCTTACAATTCGTGAAAAAAAGTTTCAATGATGTGAGAATGCTATGTCACGATTACATATCATTTCACTCGTTTAAATCTAAAAACATATTCTTTTTAAGTTATCAAATATGAGTGCTGTGACAGTCATGATGATACTATGTAAATATGGAAATCATTTCAACCACTTAACAAATGGTAGCACAGGATGTCATATTGTCATGCACATAGGAAGGCTCAATAAAGATTGACAAACATGTATAAGTACTAGAAATACTAAACTGAGGAATGTTTTATAATCTTTCTTTGAGAAAACTTGAGGTTACCTTCTTTCATCAATTTTCCAATTTTAATTTACTCTCCTTTCCTTTACAACTTGTGCAAAAAGTTCTTGAAAACAAACGTGCAAAATGTTTCAATCATGTGAGAACGCCACATCACTGCCACATAGATATCCTGTTACATTTAACATTTAAAAGAAAACTCACTGAGCTTCATGCTACAAGTTATGTTTTCTTGGTTATCAAATATGAGTGATATAATATTTATGATGACACTGCCACTTTAGTTGGAAATCATTTAACCGGTTGTAAGTTGTTAGCGAGACACTTAAGAAAAAGAAGTAAAATTGAAAGACGATGGATGATATTTAGCATATTATAATATCTCTTACTTTCTGTCATCAATGTTCACTTCTCTTTTCCTCAGTTGTTCTCCTTACAAGTTATATAAAAAAACTCCAAATATGTGATAGTGTCATTGTCATGTAAATATCATGTTACTCACACACATTTGAAAAAAAAAATTTACTCACTGCCACATCATGTTACAGATTAATAATTGTTTTTTTTATTTATCAAATGCGAGTGAGGTGATACTTAAGATGATACTACCATGTCAGTATGGAAATCATTTAAACTGGTGGTATATTGTAAGAGAGGGACTTTTAGTAAGATAATATCCATGAAGTTCATCAACGTTTTCCAATTTCACTTCTCTCTTTTCCTTAAGGACCAGTTTGGCACCAATCAAAAGAAATTCCAAGCCTTTCAAATTCCCCAAGGAAGTCACTAACCTTGTTTTTTTATCACAGAGAAAATTGGTCATTTTGGATGTTTTGGTGTCATAAGTTAAGAATAATTTCACATGATATATTTGGTAATTCTGGATGTTAGGGCTTAATAGTCCTGACCAAAATATTTGGCAAGGGAAGACAGTCAGAAGTAATTATCACACACAGTATAATGTTATACTCGAGGAAGATAAATAATGGATTCATAAATCTCAGTTAATAAATAGTCCCAATGAGGATTAGAAGTTATAACTGAGATAATACACTTTTCTTTCAGAAGAAATGTCTTCCTGTTCATTAACAAATCTGTTATCGATGAGGATAGGTATTATTGATTGGAACAGTCACAACTCTCAGTCACCAGATATAAAAAAAAAAGTGCAAGATCTTCTCTGTGCAAACTGCTTGGATATGGCATGCTTGAGTAATGTCCCCCACCTCACTTTGTTTCATATAGGAATCACAAGAAAAAGCCCATAAAAAATGAACATATCTTCAAAACCATATTTCATAAAAAAGTAAAAAACTGTCAGATGAGTTAGAAAACAGACTACTTGAATTTTTCTTTTACTGAAAATGCATCAAATAGAGGAAAAAGTTGAGGAAGATTAGTGAATCATTCTTTTGTTGGCATCTGTCATCTATGCATGATTTATCCCGGATGACGATGGTACAAAGATGTGATGAGGTGGCAGAACAGAGGGAAAAGTCGAGCTCAGCAGGGTGGAGCGAATCAAACTTTAGGGAAAATAGAATGAAGCAGACAGACTTTGGGGAGGATGCAACATTCATCACGGAAACAAATGAAGCACTAATTGTTCTTCTTATAACTTGTAGCAAGAAAAGTTCAGTGACGTGGTAAGGCCACGTCATTGTCGCGTATACATATATTGTACTCACATTTAGCATTTGAACAAAATCTACTTTCATGTAATGTTGCAAGTTTAGTATTCTTTTTGAGTTTTGAAATATGAGATGATATTTGATGATACTTCCACAACACTATTAAAATCATTTTAACTGGCTCTAACTTGTAGAGACAATAAAGTAAAGTTGGTAAACCATCAAAGAGAAATATAAAACAAAGTTGAAAGAGGGCTCATGAATGCCTTACCTACTATATTATCATTAGTATTTTTGCATATTTGGTCTTTAAACTTGGTTCACCTGTGCAGGGACAGCATCCTCAGCAACCATCACAACAACTTAGCCAACAAGATGCCTCAAGTTCAGTTGCAGGAAGAAGCGATAATGCAAATTCAGAAATTAGAATTCCTCAGAATCCTTTGCATGATCGAGAGTTAAGAAACTAAGTTATGGGGATTTCATGGTCTCAAAAGTAATGCCTGACTCCTGGTGACAACTGATATAAGATGAGACAATTTTTGTTTTCTTTTTACCATCTTAGGATGAATGTTAACAGATCTGACCATTTTATCCAAACCCCACAAAAAGGGGAAAGTTGAAGGAGAAAGAAATGTATTTTTGAATACCAGTGATGTATAAAAAAATTCATAATTATGTATTTTGCATCAAAAAATGGTTAAAGGATGAAATGTAACTTCATATTTGAACTGATAATGGGTTTGTATCTTGCTATCAATTGTATGATTTTATTACATGTCTCCCCAATAAGTCTATCCTCAAAGCAGTTATCATATCTCTCAAGCTTTAAACATCCCTGCTAAGATTACTTGGAGTCGCCTCCTAATAGAGCGGTTTCAGACCTTTTGATTCAATAGAATTCATGAGTTCCATTCCTATGTGACACGGTTACTTTTAGGGTTTTGGTTAGAAGTAAAAGGAGGGTAAAGAATGGGAAGGGAAATGAGGTTAATCGATTAACTTCGTTTGGTTATGTTTTTAACCGAGGGAAATGGAGGGGAATGTTTCTTCCATTCCCCTTCGAATGTCCATTTTTCTTTCAACTTCAAATTGGGGTGGAAAGGAGGGGAAAAAATATTTAAACTACACTTCTAATTTTATCCATATGTAATTCAAATTTATAAACACATATATTAGGATATATCCCGTCCAACAAAAATTATAATTATCTTCCCTTTTCTTTAGTTATATCATCCAAACAAGGTTAATTGTTTTCCCTTCATTCTCTTCCATTTTATTCCCCTAGTTTCTCTTCCCCTCCATTCCCTTCCCTTCCCTTTCCCTTTTATAAGTGTTGAACCTAACAAGCGACTCCATTTTGTACTACTATTTGTAACACACAAATTATTAAAAGAAGATGAATAAGATTTAACTTCTGAATTTTTGAGGATATACTTCCCAATTTTTCTAGGCTCTGAACTAGTTTGAGCTTCGAAAGAGTATTGAAGAATAAACTTTTTTAAGACTTTGTATCTTGGATTATATGCAAATAATTATTTTTGCATAAAAGGAAAATCAACGGCAGTTCATATTATAGGGGATTGGTTACAGGCTGGTAGAAGAAAAAAAAAAAAAAGAGGGGGTTGGGGGTGTAGACTAGGCACGGCCAAGCGATCCATGTATCCCCCGTGACACAAGGGGACAGAAGATGTAACTAGGAAGCCGCCAAGGAAACGTAAACGGCACCCGTTGACTTCTCAATGCGCTTCCACGAAATCCCCACGGCCTGCATTTGACCCTCCTCCTAAGCCTGCATTCGACCTTCCACCACCACAACCCGGATCCATCTCCTCTCCCCTCCCCTCCCCTCCCCTCCATCGATCGGGAATGCAACCCCCTGTGCTTGGATCTGCGCCCGTGCCTGCTGCCAGTCAACCCTTTGTCTGTTTCCTCATCTCAGCATTAAATTCCTCTTGTTCTCTCTTCGGACATCACATCTCAGCCCCCCACAACACATAGTCAACTCCACGTAAAAGTAATATACTTCTCTACTGTATTTTGCATCTCCATCTGTATGTTACAGTTGGACACTCACACTCCGTCCGTAGCAACGTTTACCTCGAGAAATCTAGGACTGTGAGTGATGCATGGTGCATCTGGTTTACGTCCACAGAAAACAGGTGAGAGAGAGAGAGAGAGATGATATCATGGTTAGGTTGGCCATAGTGTGGCAGTTGCTCCAGGGAGGACCTTGCCCCACGGCCCTGGTTTAGGGTGATGGTGCTCAGAGGGATGGATGGATTTCTCAACAGAAATTACATTAAAATTTTGCAAAACAAAAATTTCTCATAAATGCATTTAGTTTGACAGAGGAAGTACGTGCATTAGTTGAATGGTCCGAAATGATACTTTAGTGGTTGACCTCTGCATTAGTTGAATGGCCACTCGTGGTCAGGTGGTTCTGGTCTGCTTACTAAGAGTAACAGGTAATTTGTAGCAGTTCCATTCTTATTAGAACCACACAACTCTTGACAACAAAACAAATTGGAGTGGCAAAACAGACAAGTGCAGAAAGATAATTGTAGTGGTTAAAAGTAAGTACCAGGGGGGGTTGAAGACAAGGGCACAATGGTCTTAATCTTGTAATGTAGTAGTAATAATAACTTTTTTACATGGTTAGTAGTACTAGTAGTTTGCTTTAAAAGCCTAACCCAATTGCATGAAGGCAACATACAAAGACTGCAACCTCCTCTTATCTATTCCTTGTATGCTGCTTCCACCTCTCGGAGCTTCTCAAGCTCTTTCTTAATTCCCACAGCATTGCACCCTTCAGTCCACAGAAAAGAGAGAATTGGATAATGGAAGAAGTGGATGTATCAGAGGTCAGTTGGCTTGATTCTTCAGGATTGGAGCTCATCAATGAGTTCCTGGACGATAAGGACCCGGCTTTCGTGTTCCCGGAGGTGAAGGATTGCGAAGAACCGGGTGTTTGTCGTGCGTCGATCATCAACAAGCTTATCTCCACCGTCTACTCCGGCCCAACGATCAGCGACATAGAGAGCGCTCTATCTGTGACCACCAAGGGCGGCGAGCTGCATGATGGCCGCCGCAATTCTAGGCACATGTGTGTACTCAGTGCTAATTGGTATAGTAGTTCCTGCAAAGATGTTTATTGTTTCAATGGCATTTATTTGGTCATTTCCTTGCAGAGCTTCTTCATCTGATAAAGGATTCGGGAAGATGGAGAACAAGTACACGCTGAAAATCAAGTTGTGCGGGAGTGGACTTGCTGATGATGGTTACAAATGGAGGAAATATGGTCAGAAATCCATCAAGAACAGCCCCAATCCAAGGTCTTCCTCTTGTGACCTCTTGAACTTTTATTTCAGATGTTGCACCGTAGTCTCTGAGCATTTCTGAATCAGAATTCATTATCTTTACTTCTTTCAACCAAACCCAATTCAACTCCCAACTCTGAAACTTCTCTTTTTCTTTTTCATACTTCTTTTTGTCTAATTTATTTCAGATGCTTAATGCCAAAAAAAAAAAAAGAAAAAGAAAGAGAGGATCATCTCAACTACCAAAATATGAGCCATTCTTGGCAAAATTTATGCAAAAGCTGCTTGCATTAGTCCATAGAGAAAGAAAAAAGAGCCAGATGCTGCTCATGGCAGACATGTCACTGCCACCTAAATCTGTAAACCTTCCAAAAGTGCACAAGGCCTCTTGTCACAAGTTTCTAGTGTCAGAAATCCAAAATATAATTGTTAATGACCCAACTTAGACGTGCTTTTTCTTCCCTCTTGTGCACCCAAAAAGCTGTCACTGACACCAAATGGTCATTTAAGGTTGCAGTTTCCATGAAAGCAAAAAAGGAGGAGGCTTTACGAGTAGGTGCAACATGAATTCTTAACTTTAAATTCCCCCAATTTAATTGCTCTCTTGTCCCTCCAAATTCCCCATCCATTTTAGTGCGAAAGCTCATCAATGAGCTACACCCACACCATGCTTTCTGACTCAGAATTGCTGTACTCACGACAAGCATTCTGATGCCAACAGACCAAGAAAAAAAATACAATATTTTTAGATGCAGAAATTTGAAGTTATCAGATTTAGCTTTAATGGTGTTGTTTGCTTGGCCGGGGCGCAGGAGTTATTACAGGTGCACCAACCCGAGATGCAACGCCAAGAAGCAGGTCGAGAGGTCGGTGGAAGACCCGGAGACGCTCGTCGTCACCTACGAAGGCCTCCATCTGCACTACACGTACTCGCACTTCCTCCTGCCACAGGCGCCCCATGCAGACTTTCCCGCTGCCGGCGTTCAGGCAGCAGCAAAGAAGTCCAAAAGCCAGCTGGTGGTCGAGGCTTCCGACGCCGGCGCGTTCCCGGATGCTCCGGAGAAGAGCCCGTCGCCAATGGCGCTGCAGGAGGAGCCGGACGAATTCCGGCGTCTGCTAGGGGCCGATCACGGCCATGCAGCTGCTGCAGAGCATGACGGGCTCTTCGGCGACGTCCTGCAGAGCTCGCAGGGTCTGCTGGAGGACGTCGTGCCACTGCTGGTCAGGAAGCCGTGCAACTCTGCCGCGTCCTCGTACGACCACCTCCCCGCTTCGTCCCCTTCGGAGGCGTCCTCGGATCAGTCCTACTCCACCACCCTCTCTTGGAACCCCTTCGATTACGGTATACTTTCCAGCATCATGTGAAGGTCTTCTGGTACGACTCTGCTCTGCAAATTTCTACAACAGAACTTTGAGCATTGCACAGATGGAATTTACAAAACTTTTCCTAGATTGTGTAGAAGGGATTTATAAGAAAAAACAAAAAGTATCAGAATGATGAATAGTGATGCAAGAGAAATGTATAATACGGGTCAAGGAGTTCTAATAATTATTAAGATATATTATGGTATATATATGTTGATTGTTTATATGAATAAAAACTATGTCGATCAGAAATGGTGTTGGATTAAAGATGTCTAATTGCTGAGCAAATGGATCTAAAATGTTCATGTTTGAATTGTTTTTATCGATCATGAAACTTTTTGGACCAAGGAAAATTAGATTTTACTGAGAAGGTTGCTTCCACCATTTCAGTGAACTACCTACCGAAGTAGAAACACAGCTTGCAGATTGCATGATCAAACGTCACAAATTGATCCAAATATGTCGGTTGGAGGTTGAGATGGATCACTTAACCTTTCATATTATCGTAGATCCAACTGTATGAGTGGATTATATAAATATGAAAATTAGGCTAACGATCTGTCGTATAATTTTTAAACTTCAAAATTTATGAAAATATCTCTCGTAGGAAATCAATTTGTTCCTTAAAAGAAAACAACAAGAAAGTTTCAAGTCACACAGCATTCTTATCATTCTGCACTACAAAATTGAGCCAAAAAGTCTATCGAAAAAAAAAATGAGCTAAAAAGTTAAAAATTTGTTTGCATTTTTAGCATTTAAACCAAATTTCCTTTTTTTTCTTTTTTCCCGGAGGTACACAAATTATGCCTAAATTTTGACAGAAACTGCAACTGGCAAAGATTTCGGATTTTCTTCTTTAACATTGTAAAAAATAATATGTACACTAAGGACGCCAAGAGAATATATATCTTTCTTTGCAGTTAAAAAGGAAAATTAGGGAAAAATCACTAAAATGTCCATAAAATAATTTATTGACAAAAATAATATATCAAATTATAATAGAAAATTATCCCTATTTATGCACATAAGAGAGAAGAAATGTGCAGGTTAATTTGAGTCATTTAGTATGATGTTATCCTGGCCGTGTATACATTTTATTGCAAAATATGCTTATTTTGTAAACATCCGAAACTCAAATATTCAATATAGGCAATAATACCAAATTTACATAGTATCTGTACTTTCCCATAAAAGTTTGCGTTACAAATTTACATAATAATAGTACTAAATAAATAAATATATGATTCTAATATACAATGTTGAATGCATTTCAATTGTGAAGAATATATCAATATCATCCTTTAAATAATAATGATAATAATATAATTAGATGACTCCATTAAATCCCTACAAAATCTCTACTTAAGTTGTTATTCTAAATTAATCAAATACTAATCATTCACAAGGATATATAAATTTGCCATTACAATTTTTTCTTGTCTTCTAAAAGCATTGCAACAATAAAATAATAATAAATAACTACAACTTGCAAATTTAACATCTTGGGGATGGTTTCCCAGGTTATTACTTTATTCAAACTTCAAATAAATTACATCGCCACCCACCCCCAACGGCTACTTTCTTGCCAGAAGCGCCTCCCTTTTCCATATTCTTCTTCCCCTGGTGGTGGAGGTGACGACCGTTGCACCATCCATTCCAACACCCTCTTCCTACCAAGTTAACTCACAGAGGGAGAGAGAGAGAGAGAGAGAAAGAGAGAGGAGGAAGGGGGAGAGAGAAAGTAGTAGTAGAAGTGCGTCGCTTGGCCTTCGAACAGCTGCTCCTCTCTTCAGCTTCACCCTGATCACGTAACAGATCGAGACGTCTGCTGGTGTATGCGAGTTTTGATCAAATGGAGCCCAGGAAGAGCCGCTTGAACCTTCCGGCGGGAATGGAGACCTCCCTCCGTCTCGATGCGATCCCCACGCACTTCCCGGTGATCCCGAAGACGCCGTCGCCGAAGAAGACGACGTACAGCGACAGGTTCATACCCTGCAGATCGTCGTCCAGGCTGCAGAACTTCGGGCTGGTGGACAAGTCTTCGCCTGCCAAGGAAGGTGGGAACGACGCTTACACGAGGATGCTCAGGGCCGAGCTCTTCGGGCACGACGCCGCCGCCGGCTCCCCCGGAGCGCAGGGCTCGCCCATGAGCCCCAACAAGAACCTCTTCCGGTTCAAGACGGATCACTCGGCGCCCAGCTCTCCGTTCTCAGCGCTGGCGTCCGGACAGGACGGGGGCGTCCTGGGAGAGGCCTCGACGCCCCCCAAGGTGCCCAGGAAGATTCCCAAGACGCCCCATAAGGTGAGGACATACTTAACCTAATACAGTTTCTTTTGCTCCGTGTCACCAAGAATTCATTTTTTTTTGTCATTTTCATGATAAAATGACAACTTTTTTATCTTGATCTGAATCAAAGAATAGAACAGAGAAATAACTGGATCTCAAGTCACATTGTTCCTCGAATCTATTATAATCATATTATGCATGAACTGAGACGCCTACTTAAGCTGTAGCTTGGAAATTGGAACACAAAGCTAACTAAGGGAAAGGGGAAAAAGTGGAGTTAGCAAGAAACAGTATAATTTGTGAACTAATGTCGGTGGCTAACGGGATTATGATTAAGGATTATACAGTAATAATGCATTGCGGGAGGATTTAAGGTTCAGAACTATAGATCCTAGTATACCAAGACTAAGTTGATGATTTGTTATAAAAGGCACCACTGATCTAACAATTTATCTTCTTTCTCAGGTCCTAGATGCACCTGCGCTGCAGGATGATTTCTACCTGAATCTAGTAGATTGGTCTTCGCAGAATGTTCTAGCTGTTGGGCTAGGGACCTGCGTCTATATGTGGTCAGCTTCCACGAGCAAGGTACTATTGCATCCATTCACCCATCTTCTAATTATTTTTATATATTGAACTAGAAATAGGAAGTGTTATGTGCAGTTTGATATCCCCTTGGTATTGAATATACATCCATCCTTGTTGTATCTGATCTTGCAAGTGCAGGACTAACTTGCATCTTCTGTGGATCAGGTTACAAAGCTGTGTGATTTGGGACCTAGAGATGGTATATGCTCACTTCAATGGACTCGGGAAGGCTCCTATCTGGCGATAGGGACGACTCTTGGAGATGTCCAGGTATTGCCTTTCTCTGATGCTATTTCTGAAAGAATAGAGAAATTTAGACATTTTAATTTTGTTATCAAGGAATGGGTTATGAATTTGATTTAATCTAGGCAATATGCCCAACAAGGGAAAAGCTTGTACAAGGCTGCTGCCTCATCATTTATAAGAGGTCGCTAATCATCATTGCACAAGTGAAATATGTTGATTTGCTGAATTTTCCTGTAGTTATCATTCTTTCAACAATTGGATTTGGGTCATATCAAGGATCGCATGTTTGGTGCAATATTGAGTGTACAATTTTAAGTAGGGGCCTTCCTTCCGAAAGGTTGTTTCAGTCTTTTTAGATTACTGGCTTCATTGTTAGGTCCAATCAGCACAATATCCATTGAGGGATGACATCACCAAAAACTATAGTTGTACCTGACAGGATTAACAAAGTCTATTACTCATTTTACTTTCTCTGATTAATGAATTGCTATTAGCAAATTACGTAAAATTATAGCTTCTTTAAGTAAATGTTCTAGATGAACTTTTCTGACATTTTTGGAGAAGTTGTTTTGATTTGAAAGTTGGAAAATATATTGGATGCAGAACTTATTGCTTTGCTTGAAGAAAATGTTCGTCTTACAATTTCACATCTTTGTTTGGAACTTCTCATTGTTGATCAAACTAAGTATTTGTTAATAATGATACATTTGTGCAGATATGGGATGGAACCCGCTGTAAAAGAATAAGGAACATGGGAGGCCATCAAACAAGAACGGGAGTATTAGCTTGGAGTTCATGTATCTTATCTTCAGGAAGTAGAGACAAGAGTATACTCCAACATGACATACGTGTTTCAAGTGATTATGTTAGCAAGTTTGTAGGCCATAGATCTGAGGTAAATCCATAAGGCATATTACACAATTGAGACTGATAACTGACTATTTTTTCTAATGCAAACAAAATGAAAAGCTTGTTCCATAATGAACTTTTTTTTTAAATTCGACATCCTTTTGTGGCATAAGATAACTGATACAACTGACACTATATTTTTTAATCTACTTTATCACTTGACTGTTGCAAACAAAATGAAAAGCTCAATCCGTAATTAACATTTTTTTTAAAATTTAATGTCCTTCTCTGAAAAAATGCATCATAACCAAAAAGCCATAAAAAAATCATTTTATATAACTACTTTCACAAGGACATAAAAGTTGAAAGAAGTGAAAAGCTGTATAGCCTAGCAAAACAAATGGAAAGTTTATTTCATAATGACTACTTAATTTTGGATTTCTTCCCCGACAAAATACATCCTAGCCATTAAATCATTTGAAAAAATTACTGCATGTAATTGCTTTCCTATGCATGTCATTTGTCTACACTTATTTTCAATCTTTATCTAATCTGCAAAATAAACACCTGTTGAAAAATTTCTTATAGAACATTACTTGTCTGTCTACAAGGTTGCAGTGTTCTTTTTTCTTCTTTCTTCTTTTAC
Organism: Pontederia paniculata; assembly: GCA_001647135.1. Classification (NCBI taxonomy): domain Eukaryota; kingdom Viridiplantae; phylum Streptophyta; class Magnoliopsida; order Commelinales; family Pontederiaceae; genus Pontederia; species Pontederia paniculata. The sequence continues at coordinate 26,402 of LTAE01003451.1, forward strand.
CACTACAAAGATTTTACCTAATTCAGGTATGCGGATTAAAATGGTCGCATGACGATCGCGAACTAGCATCTGGTGGAAATGACAACCAAGTTAGTGAGCTGATGCATTTAATGCACTAAGCATTTTGTATACACTCAAATCTATAGACGACCTATTTGAACTGTTTAAAACTCAAACACTGTCTCACTATTGTGAATTAGCTCTTGGTTTGGAACCAGCGGTCGCAACAACCCATCTTGAAGCTTACAGAGCATACAGCTGCCGTAAAGGCCATTACCTGGTCCCCTCATCAGCACAACCTTCTTGCATCAGGAGGCGGAACAGCTGACCGGTGCATACGCTTTTGGAATACTTCTAATGGTCATATGCTCAATTGTGTGGACACAGGAAGTCAGGTATTGTTTCAGTCCTGAATATTTTGAAAACCTGTTGATGTTACTATTTCTCAGTAGTTATTTATCCAATCTCACCAGGTCTGCAATTTGGCGTGGTCTAAGAATGTTAATGAAATTGTGAGCACTCATGGTTATTCCCAGAACCAAATTATGGTATGGAAGTATCCATCTATGGCGAAGGTATTCAATTCTTTCTCCAATTTGGTAACTGTTCTTATACTTTGTTTTTTATCCATGTATGATCTGAACTTTAATGTCTCCAAGGAATATACCACTTTATGCTTACAATATTGTGTAGTGATACATGAAACTATTTGACTATGGCATAATACATGAAACTATTTGGCTTTGGCATAAAAGTTTCAGATCAAAGTTTGTGAACCTTTAAACATTTTAGGATGCAAAAATGTCCACGAAATTGTCAAAATCCTTACAGTTGGCTCGGAAATGCATACTTCTGTCCTATCAAGTATCAATTAACTTTTGTGCTTAATAATCTTGCTACTTAACATGAAACAGGTAGCAACTCTAATGGGTCATACACTTCGGGTACTTTACCTTGCTACCTCCCCTGATGGACAGGTAAATTGATACTGAAGTACTCCCGGCCATCTCCTGAATTTCAAATTTACAAATTTGCATAGAAGAAATCGCAGGCCACCTTGAATTTAGTTGTCAATTGAAAATATACTTCATGTGATCTTTCCTGCAGACTATAGTAACTGGAGCAGGAGATGAGACACTAAGATTTTGGAACCTATTCCCCTCCATGAAAACACCGGTAAAATGTCATGATATATTGTGTTTATATATATGTCAATAGTTGCATGTCTAGTTTCTCTTTTTTCCTTTTCATTTCTTTGTGCTGTATGTTTGTATAGTAATTAATACTGATCCTTTGTGTCAGGCTCCTGTTCGTGAAACTGGACTTTGGTCATTGGGAAGAACACATATTCGTTAACACAAGAGACTTTTGGAAATTGATTTGTAGAGTGCATAACAAAAAGAAGAAATTCACTGATCTCAATAGCTCTTAGTTCCTTCATCATAATTATTTAAAATTCTTTTGTGCAGACTAATCAGCATAACCTTTCCTCATGAAGAGTCAAAGTGCTTGCAAGTTTGCGATATTCACCAGATTAATTATGTACCAGATGTGAGTTATGCAGGTTTGCTTAAAATCAAAGTGTGCTTATTTGATTGTACAAATAAAACCTTGATTTCTGACAGTTTCTAATTTGTAACTATTCTCCATTATGAGTGGCACAATATTTGATGGTTTGGAGACGGTTTTGACTTGTTATTTGCTCACTAGTGTCCGCTATTAATGTTAGAAAACTACGTATAAATCTAATCAAGTAAAAAGTACTTATCTTCTTTGGAACGATTTTAAAATTCATTTGAGTTGCTGAAAATGAAACTTAAGAATTCAGCTCCAGACAGAAGAGCTGCAAAATATAATTTCCACATGTATTTGCTGGTTTGGAGGTGGTTTTGGCTAGTTGTTGCTATTCTCATTATTCTTTGATGAACACTGAAAACTTAAGAAATCAGTTGTTAACTCCTGACAGAAAAAGGAAACATAAAAGAGAGAAAGAAGACTACTGCAAAATTTCTTATCAGCAGAACAAACACTAATTAGTCAAAAGAGCTGCAAAATATAATTTCCACAAGTATTTGCTGGTTTGGAGGTGGTTTTGGCTTGCAAAGGCTTGCTAGTTGCTGCTATTCTCATTCTTCATTGATGTCAAACATTAATTAGTCAAAAGAAGCCTTTCAGCGCCAATTTTCTACCATTGATGTCCTTTTGAACTCTAATGCCCTTGATAATTCGACACGCGACTGCCGACTGAAAAACCTAGGCTGCTCATCCTACTGTTTATTAGAATTCAAGTAGCCCTTATACTATCAAGAATAAGGTAGCTAAGATTAACTCTCGTGGTTGATCTTATTCGATGTGTCATCTATCTTATCTGAACAACATATGAATTGCAGGTATGACATCAATGTGTTACGTCAAATGCTACAATGGCATTTGGGGGATTTTGAGGAGACAGAAAAAGATATAATTCCTATGTTCCAAAACTTTTATATGTCCTTAGTGGAAAGGGAAAAAATGACATAATTATACTATTAAACTATGCTGGAGTTATGAATTATCCATCGCTGGCTTCAAGTTTACAGTGGATCTGAAACCAATCAAGATTCATAGCTCGTCCCAATGGGGCATTGATAAATTTGTCACCTGCTCCATCATGACCTTTATTTTATTCAGTTGTCCCTCAAGTTTCTTAGGTCCTCACGCGACTCCACCAAGAGATGTGAGCTTTTGTTTTCAGATCATTATTAATCTGAAGAGAGAGAAAGAGATGTCTGTACTGATGCATATGAAGAATCTTACGCCAGAAATGCAAGAGAAAAAAAAATAATGAATGAAAGATGATTAATTTATGGAGTCAAAAGACTGAAGCCACTGAATCATTGATTGAGAACATTCCTACATTCCAAGATACGTGACTCACACTTTCTGCATACGTATAATTAACAATATGGCAATCATTGATTCGTGGTGTGCAGCAGCTGTGAGAGCATTCTTCTTCGTCTGAAACAATAATATGCATATGTACACGTACAGAGACAGGAATTAAATTGTGCACTGAAGAGGGAGCAGATTTCTTTTTCTGGTGGACTACAGAAAAGAACACACCATGTTAAGTTTTGGATAAATCATCCTGCAGGTTTCTGTTATTCCTGAAAAAAATGTGGTTAAAATGACTGTTCCCTGTTCCTTTGGATAAGCGTGCTGCAGAATTCCATTACCGTTGTTCGAATAGGTCTACTTTGTCAAGCATTCATGTTGCATGATGGCAGATGTGTGGTTCCTGTTCCAGCAATCCCTCGAGCAAAAGTAGCCACACAATGACAGGAACTGTATTTTTTTTTAAAAGCAAAGGATCGCTCAAGTTATATTGCCAAAATAAGTGATATTGTTCTAATACAATATGCTATGGAGGTCCTGAGGTGGTATTTTCTCCCACAAAAAATCGACTTCTGCTAATCTACCATAGTTTGTTAAGAAGTTGGCTGCTCTATTATAATCACGGTATACATGTATTGCTTCAAAACACATAATATAAAGCATTATGTGTAATCTACCATACATGTATGACAGGAACTGTATAATATGAAGCATTCTCTCTGTTTGGATGCCATGTATAATTGGGTGGTCGTTAGAGCAATTATTTATGTGATCATTGTTTTCTGGGCTTGGAGCAATTATTTGACTTCTTTTTGAGCTTATCTCTTCCTTAATACAATCAAATTTCCTTACGCACACTTCTCTTGTCAGAGGAGACATGCATGATTCATCAGATATCCGAACCTGAAATCTTAGCATGCACCTTATTCTGTTGATAGCTCTAATCATGGCACTGATATCTATACTCTATCATGGCTCAAGTTTTCCTACCTCATTGCGGTCAGGAGGATGGTGCAACAGGAAATTAATAAAGTAGCACAAATCTTTCTTATTAAAGAACAATGACCTTATTTTGACATTGATTGAGTTCAAAGATTGAAGTACAGTTGAACTTTTCATGATTACAAGATAACCGCAGTAGCTTTTCATCCTAATCTTGAGTCAAATTATGGTGTTGCAATCGCCTTTCACCTGAAACATTTTCAATAGCCTATTTCAGGGTCATGCTTCAGCTGCTGGATGACTCACACTCTGAGGTTACCAGGCAGCTTTATTTTCATTTATTTTTCATTTTGTTTTTTGCAAGGCTGAGAGAAGTCCAAGGAAAAGATACACAGCAACAGTGTGCGATTTTTGACACGGGACAAGTAGCCGATGGCCACAAACGATCGAGAGGCCAATAGGCAATAGCTTTCTTTTCCCAAATCAGGGCTTCATTTGGAGCACAACCTCAAAGCCACGCAAGCTCAATATCAAAGGCCACACAACTCTCTCTCTCTCTCTCTCTCTCTCTCTCTCTCTCTCTCTCTCTCTCTCTCTATCCCGCGTTTAGCGTGTACAC
>LTAE01003452.1:7418-18361 GCA_001647135.1 Pontederia paniculata
TCTGGCTCATGGACCCCAGAGTTTAGGTCCACCTTGTCAGATCAACGGATAGCAGAGCTCCTATTACTCCACCAAAGGATTGCACCTTTCCGGCCGAACCCCGCACGACAGGATGGGTGGGTCTGGGACCCATTGCCTTACTCGGCCCGCAAACTATATCTTCCGTTCCTCCCAGTTACCACCACTTCAGCAGAGCTCCTTTTGGACTGCAGATCTATTTGGCGACTGCGGTTACCTCTGAAAGTCAAGATTTTTGCTTGGCTTTTGCGACGCGGCAGACTTCTCACCCGAGCTTACAGAGCGAGATGAGCGCCCCAGGCGGAGACATCCTGTGTTATGTGTGCGGAGGCGGTGGAGGACACCACACACTTATTTTTTGGTTGTCCGACGGTACGGGAGATTTGGCGCCAGACAGGCCGCTGGCTCACCCTCCCTTCGGATGCAGAATATTTGTGGCGGCCACTACGTACTTCTGCCAGTCGGAGATTACCATTGACGACGTTTTTGGCTGGTTCCTGAGCCATTTGGCTTTAGCGCAATCGGATCATTTTTTGTGGGGAGAGATGCCAGGTCGAGGATGTTGTACACCACATCTCGTTTCTTCTTCGAGAGTGGGATGTGGGGTAGGGGGGTTTCTCATCCTCTGTTTGCTTGTCATATTTGCCGCTCTCTCTTCGAGAGCGTTTACTTGTACATGACTCTTTTCTACATATATATACATGGATGACAACCGCATCCCCGGAAGTCATCCTTCTTCTAAAAAAAAACCATTTAAATTCCCAGCAGCTGTCATAGTTCCTCAATAACCAGATCTCTCTATTAACCGATACCTCGTTCATATCACATAAAGCAAACCTGTTCTAAAACAAAATATAACACCAGATCACTGGAAGTGCACAAAGAAAATATAAAACATAAATCTTGCAACTGAAGAACTGTGAGAACCTAAACGTGCAAACTGACTTAGAAGACGCAAAATTGGGAAGATTACCTCATTTAGTTGATGACCTTTACGATGCATGTCTTCAATAGTTCGATAAGCAAGGTGATAGAGATTTTCTTTGCAAAAATATTTAACTAGAATATGAAATGTGTTCCAATCTGGAGATATTGACAACTCATCCATTTTTTTCAACATATTCATCACACTTTCCATATTGCCTGTGTTGCAGTAAGCTCGTAAAAGAGTATTAAGCATGACTAAATCATACTTGTCAAACTGAGCTTCAAAGTCATCTGCATTTTGTTTTGCCTCATTCAATAAACCATTTCGACACAATGCAGAAATCATAATACTGTATGAATATCCGTCTGCACAATAAGGTAATTTGTGGTAAGAATGTAACTATTTAAATTCTAGGAAAGACTAATTCAGAAGATGATAAATAATATAGAAAATAAGGAACATGTAACAACATAATCAATTGTATGACATCATTTTATCTTGCATGCAATAGACTGAAACAAATCTACATATCAGCAAATATCAGAAACTTGTGGCGCTGATACGGAAGAAGAGGTATAATACAAAACTATGAATCTTAAGTTCAAATTAAACCGGGACATGCTTAATATCCTAGATGATTGAGATGTGGACCAAAATCTTGTGGTACGCCTGGGCTTCACACTAGAGCAATGAGCTTGGGGTCACCTTCTGTTTCCAAATGAAAGCCTTGATGTGAAATGTTCAGGGACTCGGCAATAGGAACTGAAGATTGATTTTGAGGAGGTACCTTGTCTCTTGGGGAGTATATGTGGTGTTACTTTCAAAGCTGAAACTTGAAACATGTGACCAACAGACACAGCAGCAGATTGGTGTTTTATAGTTTTAACTCGAATTTGTGAAATGAATCTGATTGGTCAATCAGGAGGATACCTTATTGGGTGGATAAAGATGGTTTTTAGTTGGTTTAGGAGCAGAGGCTCCTACTTGATTTGTGTGTTACTGTCAACAAGTTTTGACGAAGCACAGTTACTCGTTTCATGCATTTATGGTCCTAATGATAATGTGCCAATGACTAAGCTACGGAAGGGTTGTTCACATGTATCTATAGATTGAAATTGGCACCGGATTCAGGTTTTACATGTGTTTTGTGTCGGTCGACGGATGAGGATATTGATCATCTCTTCTTTGACTGTCGATTTGCACGTGAGAAACATTGGGCAGATTATTGATTTTTGTTGGAAGTTTATGTATATGACACTTCTGGAAATGTATGTTTATAGACAATTTTGTTATCAGAGCCACCCAAATCCTCAAATAGTGGTCACATGTTCTCATCCTTCTCATTAACATCCACCACAAGCAATCCCTTGACAGAACCACCACATTGCAGCAATTTAAATCCTAGTATGGACTTTGTCACTCAACAACTTTTTTCATTACTTCTCGCTTGGGGTAAACAGATGCCTTGATTGCTGCATTTTCTGCTTTCAAAACCTAAATAGGAGATACTCCTTCAGTCACTTCCAATTATGGAACTTACCGTGAAGGAAAAGCCAAGGATTTTGTGGGATCACAATCACGATGTAGGTCTCTTTGGTTCAATGAAGAGAAGAGATGCTGAACATATGGAGCACACAAATACTATGTACGACATCAGTAGGACTTTCCTAAATTTGAAGGTAGTCATCCAAGAGGCTGGATATTGAAAGCGGAGTACTTTCATTACCATTGAAAACCTGAGGATGCTAAAGTTGATTTGCTGCCATGGCTCTTGATGAAGATGCTTTAGACTTACTTGAATGGATAAGCAATAGACGACCTATTACCATTGGGAATAACTCGTTCAAATCTTTCAAGAAAACTTCGGTCTTGCAGAATTTCAAAATCCAAATAAGTTTCTTTGTGGCATTAAACAAACAGGGCTTTTCATGAATATCGACAAGAGTTTGCTAGACTCACAGGTTTCTATAGGCTTGAGCATTGCTTGTTGGGAGTATTTCTCAATTGGCTAAAAGAGGAAGTAAAGGCTTTATCTGAGAATTCATAAGCCTAGAAGTATATAAGGCTGAATTTGAGGCCAAAGATGCCCAAATAATTGAATATAGAAGTACCCATAGAACTAACCAACAAATGTCTCCATCAGGTTCAACTAGGATTTTTGGTTCTCTCCTTAATGATTTTATCCACAGCCTTGTTTTACTTCCTCACACTAGAAAACTTCGTTGATTCAACGACCAACAAATACTATTTTTAATGAAGCTTAACGGCGAGAACGCAAAGAGAAGGGCTTCTGTTTAAGATTTTTTTGACACAGCTAAGCATGTCGCTAGTATATTCTGCAATTAAATAATTTATTTACATGGTATTCCTAGAATATTCCTATGTCGCTAGTATATTCCTAGAACTATTATATTAGTATCTTTGGAAAGAATTATTTGTTATAGCCAAACACGCCTTCTAATGAGCACATCTTATCATCCACAATCTGATGGTCAAACAGAAGTGATTAAACGCTATTTAGAAACCTACTTGAGGTAACCACCAAAAAAAAAAAAGAAAACTACTTGAGGTGTTTGTGCAAGAGACCTTGTGTGTGGAATAAATATTAATGATGGGCTATGTACTCCTTAATATTGGTATTCACACCATTACAGGAACCAAACCGCTTAATATGGTTTACATACGAGATCTTGCCCATTTACATACTTATGTCAAGCAAAGCTCAAACGGTAGAGTCAGAAGAACAACTTCCATATCTTTCAAAAAGAACAACTTCTATAATGAATGTCATGTTTTTTTTCAGGAGAAGAAGGATGACCTCCGGTGATGCTGTTGTCATCCATGAATATATATATATAGGAAAGATTCATGTACAAGTAAACATACTCGAAGAAAGAGCGGCAAAAGTGACAAGAAAACAGAGGATAAGAAGCCCCCTACCCCACACCCCACTCTCTAAGATGAAACGACATGTGGTGTACAACAGCCTCGACCTGGCATCTCTCCCCACAAAAAATGATCCGATTGCGCTGGAGCCAGATGGCCCAGGAACCAGCCAAAAACATCGTCAGTAATAGCCTCCGACGGGCAGAAGTACGTAGTGGTCGCCAAAAATCCTCTGCATCTGAAGGGAAGGTGAGCCAACGGCCTGTCTGGCGCCAAATCTCCCGTACCGTCGGGCAACCAAAAAATAAGTGTACCATCCTCCACCGCATCTGCACACATAACACAGGATGTCTCCGACTGAGGCGCCAATCTCGCTCTGTAAGCCCGGGTGAGAAGCCTGCCGCGCCACAAAAGCCAAGCAAAAATCTTGACTTTTAGAGGTAACCGTAGTCGCCAAATAGATCTGCAGTCCAACTGGAGCTCTGCTGAAGTGGTGGCAACTAGGAGGAAGTGAAGGTATAGTCCGCGGGCCGAGTAAGGCAATGGGTCCCAGACCCACCCATCCTGTCGTGCGAGGTCCGGCCGGAATAATGAATGTTATGTTACATATTATAAAAAGTGTTTTGAAAGCTGAATTTAGAGTGAAGTTATATGTTGATTCCAAAATAAGACACTGTCTTTTAGTGAAGACGATGCTATTTTCTGAGGCTACAACCTTACCAGCAGTATTCATTGGCTAAACATTGATTTGACAAGCACTCACCCAAATTCTTTCTTAGAGAGCAAAGGATGGTTACCAAGAGTAACCATGCATTTATTATATCGAGGATATGTTATATTACATGTAGAACAGACAATATAAGCTCAGATCTGCCCAATCTCGCACCAAGCTATTCACTAAAACTACAATATTGTTTGTATAACACTTTTCACCCCTAAAAATACATCCATTGCGTTGGGCCTAGATGGACCACAGAAATGAGAAAGGAATAGCTCGCCGTCGTCTTGAGACATAAACATGGTGTTGAACATTGTGGCTGCCCGACCTAAAGGTCCTCCAGTCCAGAAGTCTTCTACAGACCTTACATCAGTCCATGAACATCCACTCCTCCTTTGAGATACCTCTCTTGCCACCTCACATGTGAAAAATAAATGGTTGACATCTTCATTTATTGTATCACAAATGATCTGTCTCCCTTGCCCAGTGATGTATATAGCTTCTAGTTTGCAATCTTAACCACCACAACAGTCATTCAAATATCTTGATCCGAATTGGACACTTGATTTTTTTTTGAAGGAACAAAAGGATGGTTAACCAAAGTTGTTAACCATCCATATCTTCATTAGATTTTGTAATATAAAAGTTACAGCTGATTACTGGAAGATTTTACATTAGGTATGACCATTCATTAGTCAGCCTTGAGATACGATTCAAGATGTTCTCAACATAAACTCGGTCTCCTTGGAATATCACATTGTTTCTTTGTAGCCATAGAGCCCATAATGTGGCCAGCACCACTGCTCGTTCCCTCCTGGATCTGTACTTGATTGTCACCCCATCATTACGTCCTCTTCTGAATGATATCCAAAATTCATCCTCCGATGTATGATTTATCCATTTATTGTGGGTCCTGCTCCGGATTTCCTCCGCCACTTTGCATGAGAAAAATAAATGATCTGTATTCGCACACCCCTGGTTGCATAGTCCGCATGACATCGTTGTCCCATGTGTCCATCTTGCTCTATGTGCCCTGGTCATAAGTCTCTTCCTTCGTAGTAGCCAACCAAAGATTTTAATTTTAAGTGGGATCTTTAATTTCCAAAAAATTTTGCAATCTCTTCTAAAGTTCTCTTCAACTGGCGGACCAGGGCCTTGTAGAATTTTGTATGTTTGGCCGACATTAAAGGTCCCTTCTGCCCATGTCCAGCCATCCTGTGCATCAATGTTTATTTGATATGGCTGTATCAAGTTTAATAACCATCAATGTTACTCCTGCAGTCTCTGCTCCGACAGGTTGCCTGAAAAATTTGGTGCCCAGCATCCCTGGTTTCTAGCTGTTGAGCCAGCCCAAATCAGATTTAATATTGCATTTTTGTCCTGTGCCATCGCAAATAGACGAGGGAAAAGTGTCTTGAGAGGACCATTTGGCTGCCATTCATCATGCCAGAATCGAAATTTGTTCCCTGAGCCGATAATAGGATTAAAGTAAGGCCTGAGCTGGGCTGCAACTGTCGCCACTGTCGTCCAGAATGGCGAATTGTTCCTATTGATGTTGAAGACAGAGTTCCACGAGAGATTGGTTCCATATATATCCATAAAATCCTTGGAGAAGATGTTGTTCGTGGTGCAGAAGAGACGGTGTGCCCATTTACAGATTAAAGGCCTTGTTGAAAACCCGTAGGTTGATCACACCAAGGCCACCTTCGTCTTTTGGTCTGCACATCTCTGTCCAGTTGACCAAATAAGTTCCTTTGGCTCTGGGTCCGGTACCATTCCAGAAGAAACTCCTTCTGATTGCCTCCAATCTTAATTCAACCTTACGGGGCATATCAAGTGAGGTTAAGAAGTAAATTGGTAGTGCTGATAGGATAGAGTTTACAAATATCAGTCTGCCACCACGTGATAATGCCTTGGATTTCCATCCCTCAAGTCTTTGATCCATTCGCTGAATGATCGAGGTCCAATCTTTCGGTTTTATCGGTCTGTTCGTCAACGGTAGCCCAAGATAAGATATAGGGAGAGTACCCATGTTGGTTCGTAGTTCATGTTCGCATGTTGGTCCACCCAGTACAGTCGGCCTTCATTGCTGGGCGCTCCATCGCAGACGGTTACTCTATTGCATCAGAGATCATTGAGTCATGGCGACGGACGGGACGCGAAGGGTTTATTTGGAAAGTGGATTTCTCTAAAGCTTATGACTCTATCTCATGGCCCTTCCTATGGCACTCTTTGCAGGCGCGAGGTTTTCCGGTGACATGGATATCGTGGATGAAGCGATGTATCACCACTGCCTCGTTCTCTGTCTTAGTAAATGGCAGGCCAACTGGTGATTGGACTCAGCTCAGAGGGGCGTTCGCCAAGGTTGTCCCCTTGCCCCCATGCTTTTTGTCTTGGCGGTGGATGTGATGGCTCGGTGCACGATCCCTACATGCGAGGCTGGTATCTTAGCAGGCTACTCATCTCCTCAAGACCTCACTAGCCTGGTGCCCTTGCTTCAGTATGCCGATGACACTTTGTTCTTCATTGAGGGGTCCTCTGTGAGGGCCCGACGGATTGCCATCCTGGTTGAGCTGTTTGGCGAGGTATCAGGCCTCTAGGTGAATCACGCGAAGTCATCCTTTATCCCTTTTGGCATGAGAATCAATGATGCAGAGAGTTGTGCGGCAGAGCTCCACACCCCGATCGGCACCTTACCATTCACATACCTGGGCCTGCCACTGTCGGACCGCCACATTGGCTCCCGAGGGTGGACCCCAGTCATTGAGCGCATGGAGCACAGGTTACAGGGATGGAGTTCGAGGCTGCTGTCCCGGGGAGGACGCCTTGTCCTGTTGCGTTTTGTACTCTCCTCCTTGCCGACTTGTTTCATGTCCGTCTTACGGATGCCAACTCAGGTGGAGCGCCGTATTGACTCACTGAGGAGCTTATTCTTCTGGCAGGGCAGTGGTCAAGCGACACGAGAGGTCCACCTAGTTTCTTGGAGTGACATATGCTGACCCAGATCTAATGGGGGCTTAGGAGTCCGAGCTCTTCGCCCAACCAATCAGGCTCTCCTTGCACACTGGGTGGGTCGGATCATGGGGCCTGGAGACGACCTGTGGTGCACAGTCTTTTTCTCCTGTTATGGTCGGGACCTCTCATGGTCCTCTCGCCCGACCGTCATCAGGGGAGCCTCAGCATTCTGGCGCAGCATCACAGGTTTGTTTACACTGATGCGACCTTTTTTTCAGGCTTCGCTTGGCTCCGGGACCTCTTTCGTTTTTTGGAGGCATGAGTGGACCCCGGGAGGTTCTCTTGCGGATGCTTTCCCTAGGCTAGCAGCGTTGGTAGCGGACCCAGATGCACCCGTCTCGGAGATGTGGACATGTGCTGAGGGGGCAGCAACCGGCTCTTGGACCCCCCAGTTTAGATCCGGACTATCTGACCAGCGCATTATCGAGCTTCTAGCACTACATGATAGGATCTCGAGATGGAGGCCTGACGGGTCTGGGGCAGACGGGTGGCTCTGGGCATCGAGCCGCTTTTCAGCCAAGAGCATATACATTAGCTTGCTACCAGCTTCGACGACTGCTAGTGATTTCAGATCGGACTGTCGCTACATTTGGAGGTCACGGGCCCCTCTTAAAGTCAAGATATTTGCTTGGCTTCTAAGGCGGGGTAGGATTCTTACCAAGGCGTACAGGGCGCGGTGGGCGCCTAACTCAGACACATCGTGTGCCCTGTGCGGACTGGGAGAGGAGGACATCACCCACCTATTTTTCACTTGCCCCATTGCCATGGAGGTATGGAGGCGGATGCCGAGTATGGGGGTTGACTCGTCGACGGTAGCGGCTTTTTGGGAGTCACTACGTGCATTACCTAGGGGAGGTGGGGACGAGTGGAGACTACCATGGCGGGCATCTCTGGCGGTCACATAGGCCATCTGGCTGCAGCGTAACCGCACCATTTTCGGGGGGGAGAGATGCTACATCAAAAATATTGTACATCATATTTTCCTTTTGAGTAGAGAGTGGGGAGAGGAGTAAGCTTTGAGAGCACCCTCTTTGAGGCTCTCTTTTTTTGTATACCTTCTGATTTCACTTACTCACTTGTACATTTTGGAACTCAAAGGTATTAATACATATCGGATGACTACCCACAACTTGTAGTCATCCTTACTTTTCTCAAAAAAAAAAAATAAATGTTGATTTGGAATGGTTTATAGATAATCCGGAGAAGTCTTCAAAGATATGAACCATTATGGAGACCCGGTCTGCATCGATCCTTCGTTAAAGAATATCGTGTCATCCGCGTATTGCAAGAGAGGGATTGTTGTGGGTGTGTCCCCAAGTGTTTTAAAACCCGATATCAGCCCAAATTCGCACATCAAATAAGCTGACATAGCCAGTTCATCAGCAGCTATTACAAAGAGGAGAGGGGCGAGTGGGCATCCTTGTCTAATTCCCCGCTGAGGTTGAATCTCATCTTCCATTAGAGCTTCCGTTAATCAAGACTGAGAAGGATGATGTTGTAACACATCTTTTTATCCATGTGATCCATAGTTCTGGGAAATTTCGCTTGCTTAGTGATTACCATATGAATTTCCAACTTACAGAGTCGTATGCCTTTGCAAAGTCTACCTTCCATAGGAATCCTTTCCGCCTTTCTTGTGTCTAGTTTGCCAATATCTCTGTCGCAACGGCGTAGCTATCATTTATGGATCTTCCGCGAATGAAAGCAGCCTATACTGGTGAAATCAGATCATCAATGATGTTGCGCAGCCTATTCGCCAGCACCTTAGCCACCAAAAGGCAAATGGCGTTTGAGAGTTCAATTGGACGAAAGTCATTGAATTCTTCCGCTGCAGATTTCTTAGGGATGAGAACGAGGAAGAAGCGATTAATCTTTTCAAACCCCTGGTTGCTGTCATAGAATTCTCTAAACATGGCCATTATATCATTCTTTAGGGTGGACCAAAACTCCTTGAAGAATAAAAACCGGGAAGCCGTCCGGTCCTGGTGATCCTTCTCCCTTTAACTTCTTTAATGCTGACCATACCTCTGCCTCCGAGAAAGGGACAATTAGATCAGCTTTCCGGTCTGCATCTACAGAGTGAACCCCTCTTCCGAGCCATTGCCAGGAACCTCTCTGACCCTGCTGCATTAGCCTTCTGAAATATTTTGTTGCTGCTTGGCCAATTTGTTCTTGATCCCTTGTTTCTACTTCGTTTGTTCTAATGTGGCTGATCTTGTTCACCATTCTTCTTCCACTGGCGTATAGATGAAAGAACCTTGTGTTCGCATCTCCTTCTTTTATCCATAATTGCCTTGATCGTTGTCGCCATTCTGTTTCAATCTTCTTATCCTCTATTCTTACCACCTCCTGAAGCCTCCCTCTTTCTGCTATTTCCTCAATGGATAATAATCTGGTGCCCTCCGTACAATCCAGTGTTGCTATGGCGTTGAGTGCTTCAGTTCTTCTTTTGAGATTCTCCCGTAAGGTTGTTGAATATGATCGGAGCATATTTCGTATTCTGTCCAGACGGTAAAATAGTGTGCTTGTTGCCGATGAACTCTAACGGAGTGTATGCCACTGTTCATTGATCATTTCCTTGAACCCAGGCTCCAATAACCATGATTTTTCAAATTTAAAATATGTTGTGCGACGAGCAGATTCATTTGATTCCCATAAGATAGGTGTATGGTCTGAGAAAGGACACTGAAGGCCTTTCCCTGTAGCAAGGTGGAAATTCTTGCCCATCTCAATAGAGCATAAGAATCGTTCCAGCTTCGATCTACTTGTTGAATTTGCAGAGCTTCGCCATGTATAGCGGCAAGTGTTAACGGGGATGTCCATCAGGTCCCATTGATTAATAAACCCTCGGAATCTTCTTGTATCGCTCACACGGCCCCGTGAGTTTTCCGATCTATCCTCAAGGTTTAACGTCACATTAAAATCACCTCCTATAAGCCATGGGATGTCGCTATGTTGGCTCCTAATATATCCAAGTTCATCCAACATGATGGGTCTGTCGGCTGATTGAGTAGGGCCGTACACACTGTTGAATCAAGGATCCCAAGATTGTTTTGGTGATCACAAATTTGTGAGGGAACTTAGTCTGGACTAATGACCTTGTTGAACTGATTTCTGAAAGACAAGTTTTCGAGTTCAGAGCATGATAGATCGACCGAAGCTAAAGAACAGACGACCTATGCACATAGAAGACATATCAGAAGAACCCTATGTGTGCAGTGGTCGTCCAAAGCATATGAAGTGGTCGACCAATGTTGAGGGCAAAGGTCTAAGAAGAGGAGTCAAAGACTGAACAATCGACCAAAGATATTTAGAGGACGACCGAAGAAAAGGGCTGAACAGGAGAGGTCGCCCGATGAAGAACAGTGGGCGACCGAT
>LTAE01003452.1:20137-37230 GCA_001647135.1 Pontederia paniculata
TTTTAATACACCAATTTAACCCCCCCCCCCTCTTGGTGCCATCTAGATCCTACACACACACGTCGCCATAAAACACCAATCATCAATTTTGCGGTGTAATTGAGTCGAGATGCAGAATTGGTTGTGGGCAGATCCCAACAGGTCAAATTCTTACTCCCACCATCCAATCACCATTCCGCCAGATCTGCCATTAGAGCCTTTTGATACAAACTTTTGAAATCTGATTCCTCCAATCTGTTTCCACAGCTTCTCAGATATTTGCTCCAGTTTTGTTTCTTGTAACATTATAATATCCGCTTTCCATTCTGTTAGGTAGCGTTTAAGGGAGTTTCTATGATCCGCACTCCCAAGTCCCCTTACGTTCCAGCTTAGGACTTTCATTTGGAAAGTGAGATTGAGCCCATGCTTATGGATCGTGTGACCGCTCCTGATCTTCCATCAATTTGGAGTAGTGATCGGAGCTCGCGTGATCCAGACTTCCTTCTGTGGACGCATATGGCCGCTGCCACCTCGTTTACTATCTCCGATGGTCTCTGGATTAGTGTTCGATCTGTGTCCTCCGGCGGATCTCCTGTAGCTGATGCTTGCTCTTCGTTTTTCCTCCTCAGAATGTTTGCTGGGGTCCTTTTGCCAGCGGTATCAACTATTGCGCCATTCCCCACCGAGCTGGCCGATGATTGAGCATTTGGGCTCTGTTCAGCGCCTTCATTTTGTAGGCCCAATTCCAGCCCATCTCGTTCCGTAATAATTTTTCTATTGGGTCTCCCTGTGCCAGGATAGGTGTCAGCCACCCAAGATCGTTAGTGGTATCTTTCCTTAGCACATCATCATTTGGTTGGTTTCTTCTTGTGTCCCTGACTGCCACCTGTTCAGATTCTGTGTGCCCCTGTGCAGTTATGATTGCTTCCTTGATTGGCTGATCTGGCGCATTTTTTGTTTCCATATGATTGTTGGGTATCACGCCAGAGTCGTATTCTGGGTTGGCTGGACTATTTGAGTTGTTTCTGTTTGGTGGCAGCTCTCGAGGATGATATGGGCCTCCAGGGACATTTCTTGGGACATCAATCGTCACTGCTTCTGTCCCATTAGGTATTATGTCAGTCGACACATGTTGCCTGGGAGGGGGAGTCGTGCCTATATCAATGTTGGAAACTGTAGGCGTGGCCTCGTTTCTTGTGACTCTGGACAGAACCTTGTCAGTGGCAATTATCGTGTTAGTCTTCCTTGGGACCTCAATCATCTTATTTTTCCTTTGTTGCCACGTGTCCGATTTTTGACGCCACTCCCGCTGGAGCTTTGCTGCAATCCTGGGTTTGTTGCCGGCGGCAACGTCCGCCCATGTACGATGAGATGGAGGGGCGGTGACACGAATGATGGAAACCTTGTAGGTGTATTCTGATCTAATGACAATTGAGGTGGGGATAATGTGATCAGGTAAAGGGATGGTCGTCACTCAGATGAAGGAAATATCTTCGGAGCGAATCGGGGGGATTGCCACGTTCACAATATGACCAAAAGGATTGATGATGGCTGCCAGTGCGCCTCCGCGTACCGGAGGTGGAGAGGAATGCCAGAGATGAGAAGCTGTTGAGTGTTAACTTCCCTATTTGCTGGACCATTGGAAGCCAGTGACCAAGTCTCCCAAGAGACTGGTGCAACCTCCATTCATGATAGTTGGCGTATCCAGTAACAGTTTTCGTTGTTCATCCAATCCAATCCACAAGAGAGCCTTACCTCCATTCATAGTTGAAGGAGGCAGATGTAGGGGGGCTTTGAGTTGATTCTCGACCGCCAACTGTATTGTTTTCATTGATGACAGCCTTGATCGCGAATGTCCGATCAGATATTTGGTGAGAGCCTCTCGTGCGGCAACTGCATCAGGGTCCCAAGGTATCACCACCTCCCCTGGTCGTTGTGCAGGTTCTTTCTCCTGTGTTCATTGTATGTTGTTGGCATTGGCCACAGCTTTTGTGGTACGCGATGGACAAGATGCCCTTCAGTGGCCGATACCATCGCATTGAAGACATCTTATGGGCTCTCGGCATGACCCCTGCATATGTCCATATCTCCGGCAGCGATAACATAGGACGTTATCCCTTTGGCGTTGAGATGTCATATTCCTTGTCTGAGGCTTTTTGATGTTTCGCCGGCCTACCTGAATCCAGCCTTTGCAGTTTGGATGAGAATAACCCCTCGGCATCATCGGAGGAAGCCCGTAAGGTCTAGAGAGGATGGCGACGAGAGGAGAGAGAGGGGGGGGGGGGGGAGGGGGGGGGGGGTAGGACAGCGGTGGCACCGCTGAGGTGGAGCTCTCGGCGACGTTGTGGCCGCGCCACCGAAATGGAACTCTCGGCGACGTCGTGGTGGCGCCGCATGGAGCTCTCGGCGACGTTCAGGATCTCTAGACTTTTTCACAGTACTTTGTCAATAATCTCTAGCTGATTCTGAATCTTCATTAGTTTATTCTTAAGTTCCAACACCTTTTGACTAGGCACAAATTTGCCTTTCTCCTCATCGGAGTAACCACTCTCTTTCCCAATGCAGTCTAAGTGCAAATCTTTGTCAGAGAGTCAGTTATTAGCTTCAATAATTTTATAGATGTTTCAAGCCACAAATTGACCACCATTCCAGATCCATGAATCATACGGAAGGTCTAGGAGCAATGACCGAAGTTGACCCAATAGGCTAACAAACTCCTCTAATCTCTGATCCGAGAGTGTCAAAACAAACTGCAGTGTCCAAACTCCATTAGATAGCAAATTCCCTGATAAGTATGTGGTAACTGTTGCTTGCTTTTGTCGACTATAGCAAACAACCTTGGGTAAATCAGCGATAAAGGCTCATCAGTGACCCATATTGGTCAACCAAATTTTTGTTCCAAATAAATTGTCCACAAAGTGGTTATGCTGCTTACGAATTAGATTTGCCCCTAGATAAAATATACATCAAAATTGTCATGCCTCTCTACTACCTCATGCATTTGGACAATTCCCTTCCACAGCTTCATCACCCATACCCATTTCTAAAAATTGGGAACTACAGTTGGCTCCTGAAATTTTTAATCGCCATTGGGTCACTTCTGACATTCCTATTCTGGAAATTCTTGTCCAACGGACTCTATGTCCCCTGAAGAAGATAGTTGGGAGCTTTATGATCTAATAACTTTGAAATTTCCTACATTTCGCCTCGAGGACGAGGCATTTTTCCAAGGGACGGGTACTGTAAGAAGCCAGACACGTGACAGCTGTCCTTGCATTGATTTAAACCAATTTCTTCAACTAATTGGCATTGTCGCACAGATTATGAGCCACATGGTGCAAAGGGATGGATGTTGACCCACTATCTCCTAATGGTACATATAACGTATGCACAGTACACATACACAGCAGAATCAACATCAACGGGCAGTGAAGAATATTATGATCTTTGTAGGCTTGTTCACTCCGTAAGGAACATATATTGAAGAAAGAGTGAGATTCTTGTTTTTGTCAGCATATTCTCTGCAATTATTTCTTTTATTGACCTTCGCCACTCTATTTTTAGGGTAAGTGATGTTACACCAAAAACATTGAGCACCATGTGATCTTTTTGGCTGGAGAGTGGAGTTGGGCATATTTTTCTTCGTAAAAGAGATTTCTATAGCTCTTTGCTCCTCTGATATGTCTTTCACCCCTTGGTAACACACTTGTATATTAGTTTTACATCTATAAATACAAAATGGATGACTACACATTCTTGTTTAAAAGTAACATAATGAATTGAGCAACGTATTTTTTTGTTTTACCTTAGGGGTCCAATGTTTTTTAATGAAATTTAGTTTACATGAATATTTGAGCTCTATGTTACAAATGATTGTTTCCTCAAACGTATACAAGTTCGGGTTGGATAGTCTCACAAGGCTCATTTGGATGCGGGAACTAGGGCTAGAACCATAGTTCATGTTAGTTCTGCCAAACACCAGCAAAAAAGAGTAATGATTGCAAGAACTTGGTTCTCACCAAAGCTCATATGATCAGAACTTGTTGAAAATAAGTTCCAACTTTTGTTGGAACCAACTTTTTTTTTCCATTTTTTTTTGTTGATGATCTAACACCTTCAAAAATGTTTATTACTTTAATAATATATTAATAAATTATCTTTTTAGTTTAAAATATTAATATTAAAATGAATTATATGAATAATTTATATTATTATGCTTATAAATAATAATTATTAATTCATTAAAATATTTTTATAGTATTTTTTAATTAAAATGTAATATACCAATAATTTTTTGAGATAGTAGTATATCAATAATGAAAATAAATGGAAATTTTAAATAACACATATTTCATTAATGTAAAAAAAATTTAAGTTTTTTAGCTTTCCTTTTTTGCTTTCATATTGTATTTTTATCTTTTTCATTTTTCTTAACTTTATTTTGGATATTTTACTTTTACGTTATCTTAATTTTTTAATTAGCCATATAATTAAGTCGCTTAATTAAAATATTACTACACTAATTTCTATAATTCTATTTAATTAAGATAATTATTTGAAATTAATTTTTATTTTAACTTTTGTTTTTTGCGTTGCTCCTTTTTACATAAATTCAAATTTACGTTTCTCCTTTTTCATTTTTGAATATTTATAATATTTTAATTATTTTTGGTATTAGTTTGTTTGTTAGTTCATACTTAATCAAACTATAAAAATTTCTTTATACAAAACGCGATGTTATTTTTTGATATAATATCACATTAAATTTTATTTTCTTATTTAAATGAGTAAATAATAATAACTATCAGTAGTAGTAGTATTTTAAAGCAACTTTACGTTAATTAATTTAGTAAGCATATAAAATAAATAATAATCAATTATCATAATTATATATTGAATTTAATATATTTATCTTTTTAAAAAGAAAAATTATTCTTTAATTCTAGAAGTTCATCCCAAACACTCATTGAACTAAATTATTCAATTTTTTAGATTTTCATCATTAGACTTTTTCATCCAACCACCAAATCAAAATTTATTTGTATAATCGACTAGTTCTCAAGGACTAACAAGAACATAAGTTCTTGCATCCAAACGGCACCATAGAGAAGCAGAATTATCATCTCTAGTATTTCCCTCCTGGTAGCCACTCTGCATTTACAGAGGGAGAAGAGCCAGCAACTATTAGTGGGTGAAGGAAGGCCTTCCTATTAAAGATGGAAGGCTTGCTAACTAATAGGCATGGATTCATTACTAGTATGATTGGCCTGCTTAGCATTCCTGTTTTAAGTAAGAATGTAGGTGCTTTCGCTTTGGCGAGCATGGAATGGTTAAATTGCTTCTTTGGGGACCAAGAGTCTATGGATTCAGGCCACAGATATAGAACGACTGTGAAATCTGGGAAGTTGTGTACACATGGTCTCTCCCCCTATCCTTGCTACTCATTGAACATTCAGTGCATAGAATCTCCCTCTATTAGAGCCGATATTACATATTATATCAACAACTCATATAAATACTAAGAAATGTTTCTCGGAAGGTAATTATTGCTGGCAAGGCGTGTAATCATCGACTTTTATCCAACAAACAAATGTTTTTAACAGACAAGAGAAAAAGTCATAAAAGAGCAACAACATGAGAGTTCATGTGATGCACATCATTTATTTATTTTTGACAAAAAGAAGGATGACTACAAAGCTTGGGTAGTCATCCAGTTTGTATTAAAACTTTCGAATTCAGCATGTACATGATGCACACCATTTATATACAAGAACAACGAAAACTAAAGGCATACCTGATTTCACATGTTTTTCCTTCATTTGGGAAAAGATTTTCTTTGCTTCTTGCAGATGCCCTGCCTTCGCAAGATTATCCATCAGAACACAATATGGCATCTACAAGAATGTTTAAATCTTCTGAGATCAAGAGGAAAGTAGATACCTGACAGAAATCTACTAAGAACAGTATAAATCTAGAATTTATTGATCAAATAGTTGATAATAATTTCAACTAAATTTATATGTAGTGCAGTCAGATTCACTTTATTTTCACAACATGCATAATGTGACATATTGACATTCAGAAGTCTCCAAGTCAAGTAAATACTAGTGTCTCCATACTTATAGAATCGAATTTGATGGTTTTGGAGTTGACCAGCTCCATTTTACTCTTTTTTGATGATCAACTCCAAAACCATCCAGATTCGATCGGACGGCAGCATAGTGCTCCTAATTCAGTACGGAGCAGAAATTAAATTCTCTATATGTGGATATATAACATATATATGTGCCTTAAGGATTAATGTTGGCACAAATCAATTTTTGACTTAAATGTGTAATTCACTGAAATGAATCAAAATTACTAGTAAGTTTCTTTAAAAAAATCGAATGTCGGACAAAAATGGGACCGACTTTGACGGCTGAGGCGAGGCCCGTCATAGATGCACCGGAGGACCTCCTTCAGGGCCGCTCAAACCATGAGGTTCTCATAGTTGCGGCGGCGGCAGAGTTTCATGGAGGCTCGGTGGGAGAAAGTATGAAAACGAGATCAGGTTATGCAGGCACACGCACTCGCTTCATGATCATCGCAAGGGCCAACATGGTTTCCCTATGAAAGTTCTTTCATGGAATGTGTGGGACCTCGGCGAAGCCGAGAGGCGTCGATCTCTAGGACGCTATTTGAGAGCATGGGGTACGGACATGGCATTTCTTCAAGAAACGAAGCTCACTGAGTGTGATAACCGGGAATGGGGCCAGATTGGTGGTTCCTGGTTGGACGAGCATGTCACCCTAGGGTCTGTGGGCAGATCAGGTGGTTGCATTATAGGATGGCGAGCTGACCTTTTCGAGATGATCGAGTCCCGCGCAGCAAGATTCTCAATTTCAATACATGCCCGTAGGCGGTCCGACTGGCAGCAATACCTCTTCTCCTGCATTTATGGCCCCCTCACAGTGACCTTACGTAGCACCCTGTGGGATGAGCTGCACGATATACGATCCTCTTTCCCAGAGATCAGGTGGTTGCCAAAACTAGATTCTTCCACCTCTATGCGAGCGGACGCCGACGCTCCAATCAGATAGACAAGATCGAGGTGCAGGGAGAATCAATCACCGGCCACGCCCAGATTGGGGAGGCTATTGCTGCACATTATAGGGCGATCTCGAGGAGACCACAACCACCTAGGTGGCGGTGGTCGGCTCGAGATCTCCCTCACTTATCTAATGATCAGATTTTATCTTTGTCACAGGTCTTCACAGAGACAGAGGTCAGACATGCCCTACGTGACCTCAACGGAGAGGGCTCCCTAGGCCTCGATGGTTTCCCGATCTTCTACAGGGAGTTCTAGTCAGTGGTTAGGTCAGATGTTATGGCAGTGATACAGGAGTTCGCCGGTGGAAATAGGGGTTTTGAGCGCCTTAATCGCTTTCTGTTGTTATGCTTCCGAAGCGCACACCCACCGAGACGATAGGGGACTTCCGACCGATCGCGCTATCCAATGCCATTTACCTCATTTTGGCTAGGGTACTCGCAAATCGGCTTAGAGAAGTGCTGGACAACCTTATTCACCCTGCACAATCAGTCTTCATATGCGGCAGATCTATCACGGACAGCTACACCATCGCATCGGAGATCATCGCAGCATGGCGCCGCATAGAAACGCAGGGTTTTCTTTGGAAGGTGGACTTCTCAAAAGTGTATGACTCAGTTTCATGGGCCTTCTTATGGCTCTCATTGCAGATTAGAGGCTTCCCTCAAGTTTGGATCTCCTGGATGAAACGGTGTGTATCCATAGCCTCATTCTCAGTCCTCGTGAATGGGAGACCTACCGGGGGTTGAGTTCAACCACAGCGTAGGGCTCGTCAAGGATGCCCGCTAGCTCCCATGCTCTTCGTCCTGGCAGTAGACGTCCTAGCTCGGTGTACATTTTCCACATGCCATAAGGGTATTATCAAAGGTTTCTCCCCAGCGGGCGACAGGGGAAGTCTTGTACCTTTACTCCAGTACGCAGATGACGGTTTTTTTCATCGAAGGGTCGGCTAGGGAGGCACGCCGGACCGCAATCATGGTGGAACTACTTGGAGTTGCTTCAGGCCTACAGATAAGTCATGCTAAGTCATCATTCATTCCCTTCGGAATGATTCCTGAGGAAGCAGCGGACTGTTGTGCGGAGCTAAGGACGCCTATCAGTATGCTGCCGATCACATATCTGGGGCTACCATTGTCGGATAGATATATTGGGTTACGCAGTTGGACGCCGGTCATTGAGCGGATGGAGCATAGACTGCATGGCTGGAGTTTGAGACTACTATCACGAGGTGGATGCCTAGTCCTACTTAAGGTTGTGCTCTCATCACTTCCTACCTACTATATGTCTGTCCTTCGCATGCCAACTAAGGTGGAGCGTCGTATGGACACACTGAGCAGATTTTTCTGGAGAGGTTGC
The DNA here is from genome assembly GCA_001647135.1 of Pontederia paniculata. NCBI lineage: Eukaryota > Viridiplantae > Streptophyta > Magnoliopsida > Commelinales > Pontederiaceae > Pontederia > Pontederia paniculata. The sequence goes on from LTAE01003452.1 coordinate 28,560, forward strand.
GGAGTAGACAGATCCGGGACCCATCTGGTAGCCTGGCGGGAGATCTGTCGTCCCATCTCATTGGGTGGGCTCAGGGTTCGAAATCTACGCTGGACCAATGGCACCCTCCTAGCACGTTGGGTAGGACGGATCATCGGGCAAGATACTGATTTATGGAGCGAGGTTTTCTTCGCTTGTTATGGGAGAGATCTCATGGGATTCCAGACCGCGCCTCCCCCACGGAGCTTCCGCCTTCTATCGAAGGGTGGCCACCATCCTCCCACATATGAGATAGTGCTTTTGTGCCTCATTGGGCTCTGGTTCAGGTTTCTCTTTCTGGAACCACGAGTGATTGCCAGAGGATAAACTTGCGGAGGCATTCCCCAGACTCCATGCACTCTCGTTGGACCCGGCAGGGACAATGGCTGATTTTTGGTCAGCTCACGGCATTCTAGGTGGCGGTTCTTGGGCACCACGCTTCAGGACGAGTCTATCAGATACGCGGTTTGAGGACCTCCTCAGTCTCCTTGAGCGGATCTCCAGTTTTCGGCCAGATATGTCCAAAACAGATAGTTGGGCATGGATCTCTAGTGGATATTCGGCGAAAAAGGTATATGGTCAGTTGGTCCTGAGTGGCTCAGTACCTAGGGCAGTTAGGACTGACACCGCACATATGTTAGGACTGACACCGCACGTATCTGGCGCTCACGGACACTACTAAAAGTCAGGATTTTCGCCTGGCTCTTACGCTGGGGGAGGCTTCTCACTAGAGTTTACAGGGCCCGATGGGCCCCACAAGCAGACCCTACATGTGTGTTGTGTGGCTCGTCGGAGGAGGACATCACTCACCTTTTCTTCACTTGCCCCATTGCTTCAGAGTCATGTTGTCGATTGGGACTCACAAACATTGCCCATTCCGGAGTTGCTGACTTTTGGGACTCGTTTAGGGCACAGGGGACGCATGATGGCACGGGGTGGCGGCGGTCCTGGGCTTTTGGCCTTGCCACGACATGGGCGATATGGCTACAGCGTAACCGCACCATCTTTGAGGGAGAGCGATGCTATGTAGAGAACATTGTTCATCACGTATCTCGATTGATTAGCGAGTGGGGTTTTGACTAGTCATTTTCCCGGGTGGAGATTTGACTACTCACCTTATTTTTTTGCTTTTTCCTTTGGAAGCTCCGGCTAGTTGTGGAGCCCTCTTACACACTTGTACATCTCGTTTTTTGGTTAATACAAACGGACGCAACTATAAGTTGTAGCCGTCCTTTCCTCAAAAAAAAATGAATTACATAGATATTTTTTTGAGAAGTTAAAGGATGAGAGTCAGCGTTCTCATCCAACTTTATTCATGAGGCAAAAGTACATCAGATAGAAAGGCTAGCGGTCTTGCTCGCTGCCCATTTGATACATAAACTTGGATATTACGGCCGTAGTTCCCACAATTGAATGTCCTCCAGAATTCCGTTGACGAGCTAGTATCAACACAGGAGCATCCTGCCTCTTGTCATACTCTTTTTACCACATCACAGCCAAAAAAATAGGTGTTCAATGTCTTCTACTGGGTTGTTGCAAAAAGCACAAGATGTATCCGTGTATTGAATCCATTTTAGCCGATGATATTGTGTGGGTAATCTATGTCTTCTCAATAGCCAAGAATTTTTTTTATCCACAGTGGGGACTTGGTTTGCCATATAAATTTTTATCCAAATATAGAGCTTCACCATTTGCTTGATTGTTTTTATTCAATACTTTGTAAGCCTTATGTACTAAAAATTGTCCATTCGACCATTTCCAAGAGTCATGTTGTGCTATGCCAATATCTGAGTCCTGAAGACGTTCTGACATGATGAGGAAATCTTCTCGTCGAGCATTTGAGAGTGGAGCCACAAACTGTGGCATCTACAAGTCAGAAGATAAGAGATTCTTTGTCCAGTAACTAGCAACTATAGCATGTCGATCCTCCCAGAGCATATAGTCTTGGAAAAGACAAGCATAGAGGCCCTCCCAAAAGCCACGAGTCTTCCCAAAAGCTGAATTCTGTGCCAAAACCCAGACCTACCGTGAAACAACTTCACAATCTTGGCATAAATGCTGTAATATTTTTCCAGAATGACGAGGCCCCATTTGATACTTTCTGCCTTTTCTCCCATTGAAGTGTTCGACCATAGCAGGTGTGCATCACCTCAAGCCATAGATCCCTCTCATGTCTCATAATCCGAGCAACCCATTTAGAAAGTAATGCTTCATTCATTGTTTTGAGGTCCTTAACACCCAATCCTCCTTCTGATATTGGCCTACAAACCTCTGACCAGATCACAAGAAATGAGGCCAGACCGATGTTGCCTCAGTGTTTCTAGGAAAAATTTCGGCAAAGTGATTCAATGCGTTGAGCAATCCCATGAGGAATCTCGAATACTTACATGAAATATATAGGTATAGATGTAAGCACCGAGCGAATCAGCACCAATCTTCCTCCACGGGCAGTTGACAGGAACACCAACCCTCAAGTCTACGTTGAATGCGTTGTACAACTGGATGCCAATCCTTGTTGTTTATTCTACTATTTTCAGAAGTAGGCCTAAATATGAAATAGGGAGGCTGCAAATGACTATATTCAATTCTGTTGAGCAAGCATGAGCTTCGTCGTTGTTCATGCTGAAAGGTATGAATTAGGACTTTGAGTGATTGACTTGAAATCCTGAGACTCCCCCAAATGTATCAATAAGCATGGCTATTCTTCTTGTTGTCGTTGATGTTCCTTCTATAAAAAATAAAGTGTTGTCAGCATATTGAAGTAAAGGAATGAGGTTACCTTGGGACGGCTCTGGGGAGAAACCTGATATGATTCCAATCTCACATGCCGATAATGTGCATCTAGTCAGTGCGTCTGCTGCCAAGATCAATCCAAGGAGTCATATGCTTTGGAAAAGTCAACTTTCCACAAAAAGCCACGACGATGTGACCGTTTCCATAAGGATATTATTTCTTGTGAACCCATCTGCGACGGATTTGTTGAAGATGAACACGGTCTGAACCGGGAGCACTAGAGGGTCGAGGACTGCCCTTAGTCGGTTTGCTAGCACCCTCGCCACCAGCAGGTAGATGGCATTTGACAAGGTGATGGGCCTAAAGTCCTCTAATTGGTCCGCCATTGATTTCTTAGGAATGAGAAATAGGAAGAATTTGTTCAGCCAGTTGAACCCTTGTGTTGGAGATGGCAAACTCAAAGAGTGTTGCCATAACGTCAGGTCCCACTATTGGCCAAAATTTGCGGAAGAAAAAAATTGGAAACCCGCATGGTCCAGGTGAGCCTTCGCCATTGAGATCCTTCAGGGCTTGAACATTCTCCTTATTGAATGGATGCACCAGGAGGTGAGGCTTCCTCCATTTGTAGTTGTGGTGACCCATGATCATCATATAACCATTCACTCGGTGGCCTCCGTCGTGTGAAGTTTCTGAAGTAATCTACAATGACCAATCCCACTTAATCTCTTCCTAAGACTTCACTGTCGCCCACCTGAATCTTGCCAATATAATTTGCTCTTCGTCTGCCACTTGCATACATGTGAAAAAACCTTGTGTTTGAGTCCCCTTCTCGCAACCAGGTTTGTCGAGAACATTGGCGCCACTAGATTTTTTTTATCTTCTTGAGCTACTTTTTTTTTAGAAGAAAAAGGATGACTCCCGATAGTACGGCTGTCATCCATGTATATATAAAACTATGAAAGGGTCATGTACAAGTAACCACCCTCGAAAGGAGGGCTTTCTGCAACAAAAAAAAGAGAAAGGTTAGAGATGTCGAGGATATCAGACCTCCTGCCCAAAACCCCACTCCCGAAGGAGAAAAGAAATATGGTGTACAACGGTCTCAACCTGACAACTCTCCCCACAAAAAATGACCCGATTACGCTGGAGCCAGATGGCCCAGGAACCGGCCAAAAACGTCGCCAGTAATTGTCTCCATCCCTGCCTCCGGCTCGCCATAGCGCGTATGGGCCTCAAAAGTCCTCTGCGTCTGATGGGAAAGTGAGGAACCAGCCCGATTGGTGTCAAATCTCCCGTACCCTCGAGCATCGAAAGAACAGGTGTGTGATGTCCTCCACTGCCTCCCCGCACATAGCACAAGATGTCTCCGCCTGGGGTGCCCATCTCGCTCTGTATGCCCGGGTGAGAAGTCTGCCACGCCTCATAAGCCAAGCAAAGATCTTGACTTTAAGAGGTAGTCGTAGACGCCAAATACATCTGCAGTCCATCTGCTCTCTCGGGATGGTGACATCTGGGAGGAAGTGCGAATACAACCTGCGGGCTGAGTAGGGCGTTGGGTCCCAAACCCACCCGTCATGACTCCTGAGCTACTTCATCTTGATATTTTTTCCGGTTTTCCATCTTCGCTGCTGTGAGTTCTTATCCATCCTCCAGCTGGTAAATTTTCATGGTTTCTTTAAGAGCTGCAGCCCTCTTTTTTCTCCTTCAGTTTCTTTCTGAATTCTTGAAGGTATGATCGAAGCTTATTGAGCCGGTTATATAGTGTCTTTGTTGCTGAGCTATACGTCGGAACACTTAGCCATTGTGCAGCCACCATGTCTTTAATCCCTCCTCCAATAGCCAGTTGTTTTCGAACTTGAAGTAGGATCCGTAATTCCCATCATCATTTGATTGCCACACTAGTGGAGTGTGATCTGAGAAAGATCTTTCCAAGCTCCTAGCAGTTGCTAGAGGGAAAGCCTCAAGTAGTTCTATGGACCCCAGAAATCTGTCCAATTTTGATCTAGAGTTAGGTGAGGCCTAGCTCCACCATGTAAATCTGCAGTTGGGCATCGGTTAATCAGCTAAACCATGTAGATTCATAAAGTCCTTGAATCCATGTGCTCCCATGTCTCCCTCCTTCTGTTTGGCTGGTCATCAATCTCGAGGGTGGTGTTAAAGTGGCCCTCGATTAGCCATGAAGTGTCTGCAGAATGGAGTCGTAGCTGCCGTAATTCCTCTCACATTGCTTGTCGTTCTATTTCTGTATGCGGTCCATAAACGCAGGATATAGGGAAGTTTTTCCCATCGGACCTCCGTTTTAGAATTATTGATATTGTGAAGGTTCCGATTGATCATCAACAAGTTCAATTATGTCCACCCTCCATTCTATTAAGCATCCGCCTGCTTTGTCATGTGCATTCATGGTCGGAAACCAGACAGAATTGTGCCCCCTATTGATCTCCATGTTTGCTAATCGCAATTGGCGAGCTTGGTCTCATGCAGGAGTCACATCCGTTCTCCATTTTGACAAGTATCTTCCAAGTGCTGCCCTCCGATTAGCATCTCCCAGCCCTCGAACATTCCAAGTAATAACTTTAATTGGAGAACCAATGAAATGCTGGTCGATTTTGATCTTGTGACAACTCCCGGCATTGTTATTCCCTTCGGCTTCAGTCTTCCCAGCCTCCGTTTAGCGTGTATTCCTTGGCCACCATATAATTTCTTGAGCCATGTTAGTCTCTGCAATCTGTGGAGTATCGCCTCTGTCTTCCTGTCGCCGTGACTCTTGGAGGATAGCTTATGGAGATTCTTCAAGGTCCTCAGATCCTAGAGGTATGTGCTCAGTCATGTCAGTCTGGTTGGTCTAGTTGTGTTCGACTCCGAAGCTATTTTTGGCTGAGTTCATCGATTGCCATCTGTCATTATGCAAATAAATGGTGTCTCCATTTGTTTCATTCCCATTCGTCCATGTGATAGTGTTCAAACTAGGTGGACTTGACAGTTGTTTGATATCTCGTTCTTACCATATGTGTCATAAACCACACAGATCCCTTTCCTTTTATAGTCTCTACGATTCCTACCATTTTAGAGGATCCCGTCATTAAAGGAGTATTTTCAGCTGATTGGCACTCAGCCCCATCGTTGCTGGAGCTGGACCAGTTGGTGGAATTTCGAAACCCTCCTTTGATTGCAGCAAATCAGTCAGGGTGATTATCACGTCACTTCCGCATGATTGACTCCTACCCGGAGTTCGTCTCTCCGGTGCCGGCCGCTTTTCTTCGATGAGCACATTTCTCCACGTCCTTTTATGGATTTTCCTTCGAGCGATGCTGATGTTTACCTGTAGCCGCCTCCAATCAGATTTACCATTTCTGGTATCTCTTTATCTGGGAGTACATAACTCAATGCTTGACCACGCTGAGGTCGTCGTCACCTATTGAAGGAAATGTTACCTCCCATAGGGTTGCGAACAAGGAGATGATTGCTGCAACAGTCTCTATACACCATAGGTGAACTGGTACACGATGGATGGCGATAGTAGTAATCTTGCTTGAATTATCTGTGGTTCAGCCCTCTGTTGTGGACCAATATGTGAAAGTTATGATGTCACCATTAGAGAGTTTGAGGGGAGTTTTAGTTAGTTCTCCTACCGCCTCTATTGGAGACCAGATGAGGATTGAAGACACGGAGAGGCGTGATAGGCGAAGAGGTGTGTTATCAGATAGTTGATATGAGATTGTTGTGACAAGAATGTCCAAGGGTGGCAAGCCTTCGTTCTTTATGTGACCAACTACACAGTTTCATAAGACTGAGGTTTTGCACCTCTTCTTTTTCAATAGTTGGTCATTTTCTTTTTGTTTAGAAATTGAACTGGAAAGTGGGAAAAAGTTAACGTGACGCTTGGGCTCCCGCAGCCGTACTGTTCCATCGCTGGGGACTCCTCCCCAGTGGTGCCACCACGGCAGTCTCCGGCATCCCCTGCCGGAGGCGCCACCATTCTGTGATCTCTCATCCCCCCACCCATGAAGTCTCCCTCGTCCTGCTTCACCTCTCACGCCCGCCGTCACCTACTCGTTTGCTGACAACCTCCGTCTCATTTTCTCCCTCTCCACCGCCGATGACCATCGCCTCATCTCGTTTCCGCTCAGCCGTATGTACCTCTCCACTCCTCTCCTACCGCCATCGACGAGCTGTGGAAACCGCTGGCGGCGACGCTTGACCTTCTGCTGTGATGCTTTGTTTGGATTCCTACCAGCGAGACTTTTCTGCCGTTGGGGACTCTTTCCCGAGGGTGACTACATCATCGCCTTCGCTGCCTTCCCTTCTTAGCTGCACCGCCGCCTTTTCTCGCCAGTGCGACACTGCTCCTGCAACGCTCCACCGCTGTGGCGTCCCTCCTCTGTTTTCACTAGGCTTCTCTGTTTCGCTGTAGTTTTTCTGATCCGCTGTCCTGCATTGCCACTCCTTCGCCTTTTCAACTTCTCCCTACCACCGTTGCCCACCAATCTCACATAGCCACAGCCGCCTCCCTGCATTCACGTTGCCACCCTCCACCTCTGCACCCAACGCCTCTTCCCTGCTCTACCTCCGGCATCAATATTTTTCCGTTATCCTGTATGAACCCCTGCTGCGGTCGTTTCATTTCCTTCCACCGGACACTGACTGGGACCTCTTCAGGTGATCTGACCTTTTCCAAGTTGGGTGCGCTCGCTTGGCAGGTCAAGTTTTTTCTTCGGTGACTCCGGGAAGATCATCTGTGGCTCTGTTTTCTCTCCCTGCTAACGTCTCCCTCCCGAGACTTCTTCAGGCGTTTGGCCTTTGCCAAGTTGGGTGCGCTCATTTGGCAGGTCAACTATTACCTTTTGCAGATTCGGAAAGTTACCCTGCTGCTGTCGTTTCTTTCCCTGCTGCCGCCCCTTTCCTGTGACCTCTTCAGGTGACTGGCCTTTGCCAAGTTGGGTGCACTCGCTTGGCAGGTCAATTCCTCTTCACTCTTGCAGCTTCGAAAAGATCCTGTTTTCTCTGTCAAGTCTCTACTGCGGTGTCGAAACAGAGAGGCAGGAACGTGTGGTCCCGCCTAGGCAGAGGCAATACATTCTCTAACCAGTGGCACCGGGTTAGCTCAACACGAGATACCATCTGTTTTTGTTGCCTTGGCCGCGGACACTTTCAGGTCGATTGCCGCGATCCTGTGAGATGTTTAAAGTGCAACAAATTGGGGCATCGCCGCACCCCCTGCCCGGAAGGAAGACCCAGGACACAGGCGACGACTATATTAAACAATCAACCCTACCAGCCAACTGACCATCCGGAGATTGTGATTCCTTGGGGCCTGAGGCAGCGGCCATGCGCAATTTCTTATCCCAATGCCTCATTGGCCAAATTTCGGGTGCCCAAACCCCAATGAACCTCATTGCTTTGGCTGTGAGCCAACAACTCCGGGGACCAATACACCTCACACCATCCAAACTGTCTGAAGGTTATGTATTGCTTTGGCTGGACACAGAAGAGCAACGACATAAACTAATCTCTGAACCAACGTGCCTGGATGGAAGATGCACCATTCGGTGAAGACCATGGACAACAGACCACAACGTCATTCGGACTATGAATGACAGACTAGTGTGAATTGCCTTATCTGGCATCCCAATGCATCTTAGGTATGGTGACGCCCTGATTGCCATGGTCAAGCCTTTTGGGATACTACGGGAGGTTCATGTCCCAGCCATCGGCACCGAAGATGTATCCATAACCCGGGCGACTATTGAGATAATGCCAAATATGAGGCTACCTGAATGGATTAAGATTCGAGCTGATGATTGCCTATACCGGGTTAGCATCACCCTCGAGGGACAACCTGCTGCTAGGAGATCATGGGCGGAGGTTGTGGCTGGCTGTGGCCCGCACCCGCCGGTGACATCACGCTGGGAATGGCGCC
>LTAE01003453.1:0-23588 GCA_001647135.1 Pontederia paniculata
AGACAAAAAGATAGGTCGTCCAAGAGCTTTGGAGTTAAAGCAGTGGACGACCAGAAGAGCATCAGAGTTTAAGTGAAGAAATGAAAGGTCGTCTGAAGTTGAAAAGCAGACGACCGAGAGACTCTAGACAAAAAGATAGGTCGTCCAAGAGCTTTGGAATCAAAGCAGTGGACGATCGAAAGAGCGTCACTGTTGAAGTGAAGAAATGAAAGGATGTCCGAAGAATCATCAGATGACCGAAGTAATTCACATGAAGACAATAGACGTCCGAGAGCTTATAAGTCGAAGCAGTGGACGACCATTGAACTTGACAGAAGAATGGAAGGTTGTCCAAAGAATCTGATAGGAATCAGAGGACGTCCGAAGAAAGTCAGAGAACGTTCGAAAAATATTAGAGGACGTCCGAAGAATGTCAGAAGAAATCTACGGACGTCCAAGTAACTCAGTGGAGAATGAGCGCACGGCCGAAGTACTCAGTGAAGAGGCAAAGGACGTCCGAGGGATCCAGGAAGAATCAGCGGACGACCAGAGAATAATGGAAGTACTAAGCACAAGTCAAGATCAGACGACTGAAGGATTGGCATGCAATCAACGAACGACCAAAGGAGTTTGACAAGAGAATTCAACTGAAGTAAAGGACGACCGTAGGATTGGTGCGCAATTAGCGGACGACCAGAGAAGGATTGAAGAACTAAGTTCAAGTCAAGATCGGGCGACCGAAGGATTGGCGTGCAATCAGCGGGCGACAAAAGGAGCTTGACGAAGGAACAAAAACTAAAGCTCTGAACTTCTGACATCCGAAGGTGAACGATGGACGATCAGAGCACCAGACGTCAGTTCAATGGATAACTTCACCGAAGCAGCGGTCTACCGGAGCAGAGGAAGCGGACGACCGAGGAGTAGGTGAAGAGTACTATACTTGCATTAACGACTAATTTTCTGTGAGAGAAATTAGGTCATTTGTGCATGAGTATAAATTGTAATCCCAAGAGTCTTAAGAAGTAACTTTGGCAAATTGATTAGCGAACTTGAGAGCTTGAGTGAAAAGCCTTAGTTCCTCCTTCTGAGCATTCGAGTGACGAATCCAGAATAGAAGGAAGTAAAGTGTGCATTCAATAGTGAAAACATTTGTAAGAGGTTATCTCCTTGCCCTTGTAAGCAAGAAAGGAGAAGAATTTGTAAGGGAGCCTTCGGCCTTGAAGGAGTTTAGTGATATCCGAAAGTCTCAATTTCGAGAAGACCGGAGCGGGGACGTAGGCTAGGAGTTTGACTGAACCTCATCAACAAATTATTTGTGTTTTGTTCTTCCTTCATGTGCATTTGTTTACTATTTTTAATTTGTGATAATTTATGTTGTATAAACAAAATTTAGTGTAAAAGTTTTAATACACCAATTCACCCCCTCTCCCTCTTGGTGTCACTCAGATCTACACCATAAAGTATGAGTACATGATATCTAGGACATCCGGAGGAGAGTCTTCCTCCCAAAAGATTATGTTCTATGAGTTTCTTTCATAGTTCGCCGAAAAATATGTGGCCTTATTGGTCTCGTGAAAGGAATGTTACACATAAAAGAGTAAAAAATTGAAATGTATGCCCAAATGTTCCTCATCATATTTAAAATTTTCCAATGACACATCACTCTGCTATGGAGAATTTGCATCAAGTTTGTGGAATTTGTCTCTATGCAGACCTTCTTGAAACCCATCTATCTACATTAATTTTCATCATCCCAAAAGCCTCTGCCTCAAGCACTAGTTCAAAGTCTTGCTTGAGGGCTTCTGCGCAAATGAAGTTTCCATTAATAGACCTAATAAAAAATCCTACACACCCATCTTCCTTTGGACCTAGGGCAGAGCATAACCGGGTTCGGGTCTAGGTCGAGCTCGACTCGGATCCGACCCGATTTTAACCGGGAATAAAAAAAATTGAAACTGGTATCGAGACCGGTTTCAACCGGTACCAGGACCGGGTTTGATCCGGAAATCGAGAATAAATCCGGGAATATTCTATTATGAAAAAAATTCAAGGAAGTATTAATTAGATTGTATATATATTAATATGTGGCTGAAAATTGAAAAAAAAAAGAATGGTTAAATATAGATATGCATAACTTGCTACATAAAGCATAGAATTATAAATTTGTTGCCATTTGAAGTAAATAAGTAATCATTAAAATGTGTTATAGAAATTAGTGTTGTATCACAAAAGAATTCATGCAAAATAAGACGCCAGAAGCTAGGAGGTGTAGTATATTAGCAAACTTGATTGAACAATATCTATCTCAATATATTTCAATATCATTTTGGCTTTATCTAACTAATGTATAGATTAGAATTGATTAAACCAGGAGAAACACACAGTATCAATGCAATTTTGAATTCAAATGAATGACTTATCACTAACTATGATAAAAAAATTCAATGCAAGCCATATAAAAAAAGTTTAACGGGGACTTAGATCGTTAACAACAATAAATGTTGGGAAGGCCCAACATTAAATAATAGCAATATTAACTAGATATATCAATTTAAAAATATTGCCTACAAGCATATATAGAATCATCAGAGACATCTGCGGATGAGTGTGTAGCCACTCCTCTAAGGATGACAACAATGATCTCCACATTTCAATTTCAAGAGCACGACCAGAGTTATTCAGTAATTTGAGAGATGCTTGACAATACCTAAGTATGCCATAACATTATAAGATGAAAAGGAAAGATAAAAAAAGAAAAAAACATGATATCTAGCTCAGTGAATCTGAGACTTTCCCCCACTTCAGCCAGCATATAAGCATAGATAAGCTTGTATGGTTGAAAGTGTAGCAGGATGAACTGTGAATTTCCAAGAACTTTCGAGTACTCGTATAACTCTGTCCTTTGTAAAGTTAGACATAAGTTTATTGGAGATGTTTATCAGACATGACAACACATGAAAAAATCTGCATGAACAGAAGGCTAACAATCTAAGGAACTGAGGACTATGTATAAGAAAAAAAAATCTCAAGATAGGGTCAATGATGAATGCAAAAGGACATGTTTTATATTAAAACAGAAATCTAGAAAGTAAAAGGATGGCCATCAGCAATCAGATTTGTTTTGCATCATCATCAAGACAAGGTCAAGGCAAGGGTAAGGATTTGTGTAACAGAACTTGAAAACCATCAAGAGCTTGAGGTAAACTGAAATTAAAATTTCTTGGGAAGGAGATAAACCATAAAATTAGACCTCTCCTCTCTCTTTCCACAGACAATCTCCGACGTATGATAACCAGTTCATCATCTTTAGTTCTGTTCGTCATTATTATCACCAAATTCTCTTCCCAGTCATCTAATATTCCATTACTAATTTTTTTAAAGGGAGATGGTGATATACTTGCAGCTAGTATACAAACTTATCCAGTAATGTTCTTAACAAAAATCACACATGACAATTGCTAATTTTCTTTTTCGAGGGCACAATACCACTACTAAAGTATAAAAAATAAAATAAATAAATAACAACAAGAGTACTAACATGGTTACATGGAAATAGTTCTAACAATATTTTTTAGGGAGAGTTCAAAAAAATAGATGATAATTTACAAATAATTGTTAAACACCTTGACAAGCTATTGAGATGCAACATCAGCATGTGATATGCTAGAAGCTAAGTTTATCTAGAAAATACATCTCTAGGTTGGCCAGCAATAAGGAGGCATAACGTTCGCAAAGGTGACCTAGGCATAAACTGGTGATGTGCCATCTTTCTCACAATATCAAAATAGAACTGCATATGAGATAATTGTATAGTCATAACTCAGGAAAAAGAATAGGGAACTTTAAACAAACATATCAAAACAAATCATGCAATAAAGTCTATCTGGAGTCATAATGTATCTGAAATGACGGTAGGTTGAATAAAGGATCAAAGTATTGCAAACTTTGTCACCAAGTTGTCCTCAAGAACAAGAGCAACATATTGTAATAGACTAATAATCTAGTAGATTTAGCAACATGTAATAGACTAGAACAACTAGCTCACCACATTGTTTAATCAAACATTTGCACAAAAAATGTAAAGCTAGTTATAAATTCCAATAAATGAAGCAAAATATGAGATCAAATGTTTCAAACTTTCAATTAACCATGGTAGATGACATCTCCATCTCCATTTTGACTCAAAAACATATAGTATGTCTACAAAAATTAAATTGTTTCCCCTTGGCAAAAAGAAAATAGATTTCAATTGTCTATGTGATACTATCAGGACTTCAACAAAATTGAGTAAAATCTGGACCTGCAAATAGAAAAAAGGAAAAAAAATCAATTGTAATTCATGTGAATAATATTGGCATGAATAAAAAATAATTAAAGGTCACTTTACATTTGAGAAGTTCAGAATGTGCAAAATACATCAAAATGACAAAAAACTTCATTGACTAACTGGAGGCTGCAATAACCAAATAATGAAGAAAGGATTTAGCATATAGATATTTATTATATCAGAAGAAGATAGCTAAGTTATGAAAAGAAAGATCAAAGGTCGCATAGGCACAAACCCAACGGATTAGTTGTCTACTATCATATGATCAAATGTTGAGCTTGAGGGCAACTTGACTGATCTCAGTAGCACCTACATAAATACCACAATTAATAACTTCATTAATAATAAAAACAAAAAGATACATATAAGATATTCAACCAAAACAATACAAGTTTAACATGTAATATTGTTTGTGACTTCTAATTGATCGAAAATTTCATCAACTTTAAAACGCGATGAGGATAACCAACTTTCTATGCATACAAGTGCTTCCACCATTTTTGTGATAGAGAACTCCAGAAAAAGTCAAGAATACGCCTTCCAGTGCTAAATATAGATTCAGAAGGAATAATAAAGAGTTGGAATAGCCAAAACATCACGTGCAATGAGAGAAATAATATTGCACTTTGTCGAATTAACCTTCCACCAATTTAAGATATCAAAATCATCTTCTCCGTCACATGGTTCTATTAAATATATCTCGATTTCAGATTTGTTATCAATACTTCTTTTTTGTTTTTGCAATCTACTCCATTGATGAATCCTTGTTGCCTTTTCATCAACATTTACATTTTCTGCCCCGGTTATACAATTTGTAGTATCCACTTGAGAAGTTGAGCCATTTTTGACTTCTTGAGCATAAAATTCATACAAACGAGACATACTTTCTTGAATTTTCGTCACTACCCACCTAGCTATGCACGAGTCATAAAGATCTGTATAGTTCCATTCGACATATCCAAGCTTATATTTAGGATCCAATACAACAACGACAAGTATTAAGGGATTTATGTTTTTAGATTTTCCCCAATACTTGCCATATTTAGACCTCATGTCGCAAGTCATCTTTTGCAAGTGCATGTCATATCCATCACTCCATTTTGTCAATTGAGATTGAACAGATACAATCTCATGAAAACAAGCAAAAGATGTCACAAATAGTGAGTCAAATAAGTTGCATTTGCATCATAAAATAATTTTAAAAAATAACAATTTTTTTAGCATTTTCCCAATCTTCAGTTGTTGGCGATACAACATATGCTCTTGACAATATAATTTGTACGCAACATCCTCTTCATCTAGTCTTTCAAAAACTCTTTGAAATTTTTCAACTTGTTCCAACATTAGATATGTTGAATTCAAAAATAACACTACAATGACTAGTGATTTTCTCTTCTTGTGTAAATGTTTTAAATTTTCTAAGACATGTTGGAGAATATCTCACATAACGAATAGCCTCTCAAATCGATGAAATTGCTGATTTCAAGTCACTTAAACCATTTAACCACAAGATTCAATGTATGTGCACAACATCTAATGTGAATAAATTCCCCATTACAAATAAACCATTTCCAACCATTCAATCTCCTTTTCAAATGAACAATAGCTTTGTCATTGGCTTTAGCATTATCAACGGTAATGGTGAATACCTTTTCAATATCTCATTTTAGTAAACACTTTTGAAGAGCCTTAGCTATATCCTCATCTTTGTGACTCTCAATTGGGAAAAGATTAAGAATCCTTTTATGTAAAATCCAATCTTGGTCAATAAAATGTGCGGTGAGGCACATATAACTTATATTCTAACAGAATGTCCATGTATCAGTCGTAAGACAAACACGTTAGCATGATTTCTTCAAAAACACCTTGAGTTCATTCATTTTATCAAGATATAACTGATAAATATCTCTAGCAATTGTTAATCTTGATGGAATCATAAACTTAGGTTCCAAACATTTTGAATATTTACGAAATTCATCACCTTCTACAGCTCTAAAAGCTTGCTTATCACATATCACAAATTCAGCCAAGGCCCTTCTACAATCCTCATAGTTATAGAATGAGGGATTAATGGCTTTGGCGTAGTAGCAACTCCTTGTAAGCTTTCTACCAACATTTTTTGTCCCTTCACTTCACTTCTATGTGGGTACTTCTTGCATATTTCCAAGTGTTTAAACATGCCACTAGTCCCATGTCTATTAGGATCTGCAGCAAAGTCATGTTTACAATATTTGCACCTCGCTCTAGGTTCATGATCCAAGGTAAACTTTTCGAAATGATTACAAGCTTCAGATCTATTCTTATTAGGCTTCCTTTGAACTCTTTTTGTTTTATTGGACGCATTAGTAGTTGCTTATGTTGGGTTTGCGACAGATTATGCAGAGTCACCTGATGTAGGATTAAATCCAACAATAGACATCGTATGTTCATCCATTGATGAAAAGCTTTGTATAGAAAACAAACTTCGCTTTGTTAAGATGTCTATAAAAATAAAATAAAAAAAATGACAATGTCATATACATAAAATAGCAACTACATAAAAGTAATCCCATAAAACTATAAAAGCATGTAATTGTTGTTGATATTATTTATGTCAAAAAAGTGAATAGCAAATATTTTTATTATTCAATAATTTATGACAAATAACAAAAGATCAGCACTACTCATTCTACAATAATATAATTTATGACAAATAACAAACATTTTATTATTAAATAAAATCATTATATAATATATAAAGAATTAACATATTTTAAACATGTCTTATAAGCAATTAACGGATTTCGAACATTCTTATAACCATATTATGAACATGCATGTAATAACTTACTTGTATAAGCATATTAAAATAAAATGTATTTCATACATGAACAATTGAACATTGAAAACATTATAAAAAAAGGCCACAGATTTTAAAAAGAGATGAAATGTAACTATTAACGGAGATTGAGAGATTTTGGTCACTGACTCGCCAAGAATGCACCGTCGACTTGCCGAGGAGAGGATTAATCAAAGACTCAAAGTGGAGAACCTTGGGCAATTCAACAAAGGACCAAGATGTCGTCGACTTTCCGCAACAACTCTCGGAGAACATCCGCGTCCGCTAGTGCCAACGCTAGGCCCAGGCGACAGCGCTCGATCACTGAAGGTGAGGTTGAAGACGAAAGTGGTTGTGACTATCGTCGAGCACTCCACAGCTTCCGCCAACGCTCGATCACCACAGGGCGCAGGAGCATAGTTGCGTCAGCGTCCGCCAGCGCCAGCCGCCAGGCGCCAACGGTCGATCACTGATGACGGCCTATCCACAATCCGCAAGTCCCCGATTCCGCCCTTCCACAATTTTGCGATTCTGCCTGTCGCACTCGCCGCTCGAACATGAGACGCCAAATGGGATTAGGGATTCTAGTACCGGGCCGAGCTCATTAAAGTTAGCTAGTTAGGGCATAGTATAATATAAAAAAATAATTATATATTAGAAAACATGTAATTAGCCGGGTCAGGTTTCTAGGACTTGGACCCGGTACTAACCGAGAATCGGCCGAGTTTTCAATATACTAGTACCGGTTCCGGACATGTTAGCTTTCGAATCGGGAATTTTCCTGATATTTTGGGTCAGTCTGGTTTGGGTCTACCGGGTCGACCCGGTTTATGCTCACCCCTATTTGGACCAGTAAAATGATCCATCTCAGTTAATCTCAACACATTCAGTGGGTGGGGGCTCCCACCGTATCCATATATGATTTCTTGGGAGGGGGAGGTTGCTTTAGTAAGAGTGAAACAATAGGGAGGAATAGGAGTTAGGCACGGATGTTACACTTCCCACTCCTCCCCATTTCCCTCTCTCGTCCCCCTTTCATTTCTCTCTCTCTCTCTCTCTCTCTCTCTCTCTCTCTCTCTCTCCCCCTGTTAAGATATGCTCAAGAATTTCTGAAACACCATTAAATTCATAGATAGATCATAATCAAGTCACGGTAGCAACTCAATGGCTTAAATGTTTGAAAATTTTATATTCAATTTACCGTTGTTAAAGTACTGAATCCTAAATAATTGAGTCACAATGGTAGCTCAAAATCCTAATTGTTTCTTCTAAGATATGATGGAGAGCATTCAAACCTAAAGATGTGGTCATATAAGATGCACTTGCTTAGAATTTCCTTAATATATTTTCTCCACCTAGTCATATTTAGTACATTAGAGATAAAATTATAATTTATGTCAATTGAAAATGGAGAATTTGAATAAATCTTAAAATTTTCAAAGACTTGTTACGTCTTGTTCCATGGATTTGAAAGATGTTGGTTGTTGTTGGATTATTTCATTGAATTATTCTACTTTAGAAACTTTGGACAACGTTGTTGGAGTAGTTGCCACAACCAATATTGATGAAACGTATAGCGCTCATTAAGAAATTGATCAAGAACCATCACTATCTTAGGCATAAAAAGACAAGAAGATTAGAAAAAAGACAACCAAATGAAGAAGTGGATCTTATCTCATATAAGGTTAAGGAAATTATTCAAAAATCTCTAGAAAAAATAAATCTTTCTTCTCAAATTAGTATGATGACAACATAATTAGATGTGGAGTAGGTGGAAAATCAAGAGACAAATATGAAACTTATAACTATTGTTCCAACAACATGATAAACAAATTCACCAAGTAAATGCATTTGGGATATATAATGTGAGCCTCCAATTGAGCATAATATTCTTAAAAACATAAATCACCCTTATTCTTTTGACGGATAACCACTAGCATTTAGCTCCATCTCAAAACCAAGATTGAAAGCCTAAGATTTTACCTAAACCACAACAACAATGGATAACAATTGCGCTTGAATATCTCAAGTGTAAACTTGAAGACATAATTATGATAATGCACAAAGAAGATATGCAACAAATGATTTGGAGGAATGGATCAATTTGCTACTCATAACAAGCTATTAGAAAATCATATTGCTAACCAATTTTATTCATCTATAACTAGATCTAAAGACATTCTACTAGGTCAATAAGAGTTTAACCCTAAAAACCAAATCCATGCAACAATATTATGGAGTGGAATAAAAAACTACTGAAATAAGAATAATTGGTACAAGCTCAATTCAACAATATGTTTTAGGAGACAATGCTTCAAAAGAATTTTTTATATTTCTTAATAAATTCATACTCCAGCAACTCAAGAGGTACAACCATCAATACCTCATTAGACATCATAGTAGGACAAATATGCTATTCCTTTGGTCTTTCCTTAGCTTAACTTAGTACAATATTTTCCTTAAAAGATGTTGAAATTTCAACAAGAGAAACAATTCATCACACATCCATCACATGAGAATATGTATGAAAACTACTTAAGGAAGTTGTTTAAATCAAAACTTATTATAGACTTGCTTTACTTATGAATAATCAAATGATCTTGAAGTTCAAGATTATTATAAACTAGAGGATACATGCTCATAAAAGATAACTAGTTTCACCTTTTCACATGTTGTGTCAAAGTAAGGAAACCCTTCGTTAATGGAAATCATTAATTCCATTTGACTTTCCTAAGACTTCAAAGGAATATGGTATGTACCACTATAATTTTCTTAATAGGCATATGGTGCGTATCACATATACTATCTTATCGGATTATTTAGAGTTGCTAATCTTCTATATTTAAGAAAATCAATAGATTTTGCACATAATAGCCTTCTAGTTAATCGTAGCACTAGATTTCCCTCTATTGAGGCGAATCGATCCCTGTGAATCCTAATATACATATCAAATAAGAATAAAAATCATCTTTCAACATCGAATCATTCAACTCATAAGCACAATAGAAACCTTGCACATAAATATTTAGAGAGTAAAACAAGAACTAAAATGATGCATTACGAAATTGAAGATCAAATCCAAAAGTAATGGATTACCATCCAAATAATCCTAAATCTCGGCTAATTCTATATTATGAGTTTTAGCTAGAAAATCTATTATAAAAATATAAACAAAATCATGTTCATCATTGCAGGAATCAAAATAAAAAAAATCCTCAAACAAGGATTCCTCTTTCCCTCCTTTAAAGTGTGCCATGGTTGCCCCCAAAAGTGACTTTCAAAAAGGGCTCTCCCCTCACTCTCTTAGGGTTTGTTTCTTTAAACATGTCGTTTATTAATTCAACATGTGTTCTTTCGATGTATTTTAAGAAGTTTCCATAGAGAATATTCACATAGAGATAAAAAATATGTGATGCTAGAATTTTATCAAATTTTCAGCAATTTATCTTTTCTAATGTTAGGTGCTTAGTTATGACTCATAGGTTGCATGATTGTGAAATTTTTATTTTCATAACATTTTTTTCATCTCCCTAAGAATAAACAAAAGATAGTGTTAGTTCGATTTAGAATAACAATTATATATGATTTGGGAGAGAAAAGATGATCATGCATGCAAATTATAAAAAGATGCACACATAATAAGAATTACACTAGAAAAAAAAGTGAAATCAAATTCGAACACATCTTTCAAATTGAATATTATCTGTGATATACACATATCATTATGTGCACAATAGATTGTATAATAAAATATGTATAATTAATTAGTTAAACTAAGATCATGCAAGAAAAAATAACAAGTGTTAATAGGTCATGGTGCAAATAATTAAAATATGACAAGTGTGTGATGTGATTGTCTAAATAATTATGGTTGCCACTTGTTTATGTAATCATCTTTGATTTATACTTCATCTTCTAACCATGTTGCATTCAATCAATGTCACCACGTCCTAAGAGTAAAATCATTGTGTGTGAACAATGTCATCTCGGATCGTAGTAAGTTGTGCGACTCGCCATGTTGACAAATGACAATTGTGTGCCCATTATATTGTCGAATTATTGCTGCAGGTGTGGCATGATTATTGCCTTATGATGTGAATGATGATATAATGATAAAGTCCTATGTAACACCTAGGAAATTCAAGAAACAAAAATCATTAATAAAAGGTCCAACACATACCATGTCCAAAGAGGACGCAACCCATATTACACTCGAACTCCCGAAACCGAACGAATAAAAAAAGAAAGGCTCAACATGAATCATGTCCAAATATGATATGAGCCGTGTTGCACTCAATGGTCGCCAAACCCCAACACGAGCCATGTTCATATTGAACATGGGTCATTTGTGCTCACCAAATTTCCATTTTGAGATAAGAATGTATATTTTATCAGATTAATTTTGAAAATATAATAAAATAATAACTATTAAGTTGAGTTGGACTTGGATTATGCCTTGAACATCCCTAGCTATAAATAGAGGAATAGAGTATAGAGACCCTTATTATTCACTCCCAAACCCTAGCCACTAGAAAGCAATCTCTCTCTCTCTCTCTCTCTCTCTCTCTCTCTCTCTCTCTCTCCCCTAAAGGACTAGAAAAGGAGGAAGACACAATGTAGGGAGGAGTGAGGATCTAGGAATGAAGTAGATAGGTTAACGACAACCAGATATATAATTAGGAGGATCAAATATTGGATTTATCATATGTATAAGATAGTATAAATGGATCATATGAAACATGGTTAAGATTTCATATTATGCTTATGAAGATAATTATTGTAGTTGTTAGTTACTTAATAATTTTCCCAAACTCATGATCAAACCAAGATCAGTTAACCGAACGACCAAACACGAGCCTTGTCCCGATGGACCGGTCTGTGTTTGCTCTCGAAAATGGCCGCATCTATCAAATGTGGGTCGTGTTCCCAGGAACACGATGAATCAAACATAGGTCATGTCACCCCTTTACATGGTCTGTGTCCGATAGAGTGAAGAAAGCGCCATCGCGTAGCCTCCATATCAGAGACAGAACACGGACCACGTCACACCTTGACGTCGGTCATGTTCTGTAATAGTGTTGGAGCAAAGAACGAAGGAGAATCAACTCCCAAGAAATGGGCTATTTGCTTTTTAGATGCAGACTGAGTTCTTCGGGACAACGACAACACCAAAACCCTAATCATAGAAAATGGGTCGCGTCACATAGATGTGGACCACGTCATTGGTCGTTTCAGAAGTGGACCAAAAATTGAGTCGTATTGCCCTACCAATTGCCGCACCCTCAGTAAACACGGATCAGATTGCATGGAACTCGGATCCGCACGATCGATACAGACTATGTTCGAGTTCGACAAGGGTCATGTCTGGCTGAGGAACATGTGACTAAGGTTTGGAAAACAAACTGTGTCCTTTATGGACATGATCCGTGTTCTCATGTCCAAAAAAATAGATAGAGATTGTTTTATTAGATCATATACTTTGATGTGTTGATTGATGTATGATCAATAACCTAGAAAGAAGACATTATGGTTTAAAACGAATAATGCATGTGATTGAATTGATCCATGATGGAATGATTTGGTTCCTAGTTGAATTGGATCTCATACGTGGGGTAATTGGGTTCCTTCGAAAGTAGTTGGATTTCTTCAAGAACAATTAGGTTTGTTCGGGAACAATTGGGTATCTTTGGGGATAATGATTTAAAAGATTTTCTTTGGGTTAACAAATAATATATTATATTGAATTTCAAATCTAACTATCCTTATTGACACTGGGGTAAAACAAATTACCTTCATGATTGTTAAAGGCTCACAAGTGATTGTTATAATTGAACAACTTAAGAAAATAGTACAATAATAAAATGACAATAGATCCTAAGTGAAACATTGAATTGGGTAAGAAACCTATGGAACAAGAAGGAATTTGGTATTGTCTTATTTCAATGCAATTGAGATTTTTACAATTGAATATTAATGGGTATGGAAAAAAAAATAAAGGAATAAAGAGGCAAAAGGTTAAAGAAGATGGGAAGTAAATTTTTTATTGATTATGAATTTCTTTCTATTATGTCATTATACATTATTTTTCTTGTATTTCTTTCACATATTGAGATTTATTGCTCATTGGTGAATTGTCTCCCTTACTTTTGATCTTGTAGACGATGAGCGCAACAAATAGGTGATGACATTGGTGATGCAGATGTTCGTGATATGATGGTTTGCACATGATAGAAGTATATCACGAGTGAAAGTTACTATTGCATTAGAATTTAGTGAGCTTCATTAGTTATGTCTTTTCCTCTAAAAAATCAAAAATGATATTTTTATTCTTGCTAGACTTATTTACAATTTTTTTATTTTAAATTTATTGATTCTACATGATGTGTCCATATTGTCGATCAATCTTTTGGTCAAAGTCAAGTCAAAGAAGAGTATTCTGCCATGTAATAGGGTGTGAATTTGGGGGTGTTACATCCCATGTGTCTAAATAAAATAAACTAAATAAGATAAAAGATGAAAGGACTCCAAGTGTATGGAATGGAAGAGAAAATAATTAAAAAGAACTAAAGTTAAAGATAAGGGTGGAAGGTACCATTAATTACTACTCCTATCGTACATGATTCTCCACCCTACGCAATGAATTAGAATCCTCAACAGTTAGATTAACTCCTGTAATGTATGGTTTTATCATGGTGTATACAACAACTAACAATGAAGCATCTTAGTGTCCCTTAAAAAAGTGGATTACTCTTCCAATAAAAAATACAAGAAAAAAATAATGTATAATAACTTCTACGAACCAAAAGCAAATAAAGAAAGTAAAGTGATACAAATGTAAAGATGAATAAGAGAAATTAAAGTTTGACATTGAACACGAGAAAAGGTACCATGCAATGACAAAGGGATGTCTCTTGATGTATCCACTATGAATAGAAACAAAAGATGAGTGTAAAGTAATATCTATTATGCTTTTTACTATTCATGTGTCTTATTATTGCTAATGTTTTATGCATATACTCACAATTATGTTAAAGTTTGATTTTTCAAATGATATTTTGTAAAGTGCATATGGATCGTATATATTGACTTTATTCACAAGAGCTAAAATTCCCTTGCATTGATCCTATAGGTGCACATGATTATATATTATGGATTGCATGCTTAGTGATGATGCTGACGCATGACATGACTTAGTCTTTGTTTATGCTAAAGTGTTTTGTGATAAATGGATGATTGTAGTTTATATCCAATGAACTCATGTGATAGATTTCTAGACTCATTTGTCACAATTTATTTTGCAATATAATTTTTAACGTTTAATGGTTTTAGTTCCAAGAAAAGTTAGTAGAAGCAAAAATTAAAATCTTGAAATGTTTCATAACACATGTTGAAAGAGGATTTGATGATATTTTGGATGGCGTTTTTGGGGTGCTACAACACTTGAATAAGTGTTAATAAATGCCTCTTGGCACCAACATTAAACAAAAAATATACATATTTTTAAAAGGAAAAGGAAAAAATGAAAAGAAAAGACTGACCATTAATTATAAGTGTGGTTATCCTTCTTTTCTTACATTATGCATTATTTTTTGTTGCTATGACTTTCATTATATATTTATCCATGGATGTCATGTATGTGGAAGATTAATTTTTTTTACTTTGTAAAAAGTAATTATTACCAAATGTTGAATTTATGGTTAAAAAGATAAAGATGTCAATCTTAGATGATTTTTAATTGTTTTATGTTTTTTGGAGTTGTAAAAATAATTTATCAGTTCATTCTTTCTTTCTTCTTTTCTAAATTTGAATTCCATTCCCTTGTTCAATTGTTTTTCTTTCTATACTTTTGATTCCTCATCCGCCATTTATACAATTTTTCTTTGTTCGCCACTACTGTTGCTTGGTACTTCATAATGTTGCTTATTTTAAGTTATGAAATGCTGATATTTTCAGTTAATTATGAAGCAAAAAAAAAAAACATTTTCCATTGACCAGATTTTCTTGTGACAAACTTATTCATTTAAAGTTAAAATATTTTAATGACATGAAATAAGAGAGAATGGAACAAGTGAATAATGTGATACCTTACAAGATCTTTGGTTGGTGAATAGAATAAAGTAGAATAAATATAATTATCTTATTCATCTCGGAAGGTAAGTTATTCCACCGATATGTGGAATATATTATCTTTCAAAAACTCACTATTCATTATGGAGCATTTGGTTTAAGAATTGTTTCTCGAAGAGTAAAAATTAGCATTCAATTATTTTAGAAAGAATAGACAATTCAAATTATTTGTAGAATAATTTATTTTAAAATGTTGAATATTCACATTATAGTTAATTCTTAAAATACTAAGTCGATCTACTTTTTTATGAGTGTTTGGTGAAATAAAATAAAATAAAATATAATCATATTCCAACCTTTATTCTTTTATCAAACAACCATACCACCATTCGTTGTTGTTTGGTGAAATAAAGTCTAATAAAACATTATTATACTCTTTATTATTTAATCAAATAACTTGTAAATCAACTTTATTTTCTAAGTACCAAATGTGCTATTGTTATTTTAGTCAGTGTTTAATAAGTTAAAGTAGAATAAATATTTATTCTGCTTTCTTTTTATCTTTTAGCCAAACAAGGCAGGCCTTAAAGTAGAAGTTGAAAAGGGGGGAAAGTAAGTGTGAATATATATAATATAGCACAATATAATTATAATATAAATGAAAAAAATATAAAATTATTTTATGCATTGTTTTAAAAAAAATATTTCACAAAAATAAAAAAACCATTGGGCTTAAGGCCTGTTAAGTTAAAAGATAAAAAAATAGAAGTCGAAAAAGGGGGGAAAGTAAGTGTGAATATATATATAGCACAATATAATATAAATGAAAAAAATAAAATTATTTTATGCATTGTTTAAAAAAAATTTACTTCACAAAAAAAAGTTTGAAAGATATTATTATTATACATTTAAGAATAAATATTTAAACTAAGGGGCACATAACCGTGGAGATTAAACCACGTAAACAAA
The DNA here is from genome assembly GCA_001647135.1 of Pontederia paniculata. Classification (NCBI taxonomy): domain Eukaryota; kingdom Viridiplantae; phylum Streptophyta; class Magnoliopsida; order Commelinales; family Pontederiaceae; genus Pontederia; species Pontederia paniculata. Next base: position 16,161 of record LTAE01003453.1, read on the forward strand.
ATTTACGACTCAATTCATTTGATAAAAACAACCAATATGACAATTCACCCAACAAAAAATAAATGATAAGTAGAAATATCAGTTGACATCGAGAAGCACTATATGTAAATATCCTTAATACGTATTTTCATGGATGTTAAGGAGCACTATTTAGTATAATACTTGTAGGTTGGCCTATATATATATCTTGTATTCAAATTATGATCATATGTGTAATGGTAAAAAAATTATCTCACATTTTTATTATTTTAAATATAAATTATTGTACGTATTATGTTACACATACTATATTAAATTTGCACGACATATTTTTTTCTCTTTTTAACAATCTCAACACTCACACCAACGCCAAATAATGTAGAAAATCAACTAATACTAAAGTACTCAAGGAACATCCTTATGAAAATGTGGAACATAGCCAAAACAAATACTAAAAGTTGTCAAAATAATTTGATTGCTCCATCTTAGATATTTAGTGCACAAGATAAATTATCTCCCTTAAGAAATGACACAATGACTCATCTCTCAACAGATAAATTAATTAAACAAATCTCAAATTTGATTATAAATTATATAAAGAACTAAAAAAAAAAGCATGCGTACGTTAGGACATTGGGCTCTTCCTCAGTAACTCAAGTTAAAATGGCAAGGGTATGACACTAGATAAGCGTGGAAGAACTTTCTAGAAAAAAATGATGGAATTTTAATTAATCACGCTAAACTTATTTTTTGTTATTGTGATTACTTAAAATTTATGCAATATCTTTTAGCATAATATTGTCATTATTTTATATAAGGCATAGAGCATTTCTCTCAAATTTGTCAATTTTATGTAAATAAAGTTTTATCCTAATGTAATTAATATTGTGCATTACATTTTATAGGTAATGTGGATTACCACTTCATAGGCAATATGCATAAGCAATTCAAATTCTACGAATTAAAATAAGTAAACATAGTAATCTGATGGACCCACGTAATTTTAAGTTCAGATTATCAGTGATCAACAAAGATTACCGGGAGGGAATGATATGCTCAGTAGGCGAAGCCTTGCCCCTTACTACATAACATTTTTTATCACTTAATTCCTTTAAACAAATTTGTTGGCGTCCCCTGTCTCTCGTAACAATTCTCTCTCGTGTTTCAACAAGATATTAAATTTCATTATTTTGTATATAATTTTTAGTTATCTAAAAGTCATGCTCCATTCTATTCATAGAATTTTATTAATTTATTTTTATACGAAAATTGTTCATATACAGTGCGTCATCTCTACCGATGCTTTAATTTACTAATTTTCATGCTTAAAGCAACAAAAGGCGAATTGAGAAATTATTGTTTTTATTTGACATAATTATGTTTTTTTATTTATTATTCAATTTTATGGTTTTCTTGTTAGGATTGGAAAACATTTTATCTCTTTTTATTAGTTTAAATTGAATCAAAATATCTCATAATTAACTATGTCTTAGAAAGAAGTTTAAAAAGTTAGTTTTACCCAAAAGGAAGTGATAGATTTTGAATGAAACTTCATAATATCTAAAAAGAAGAATTGATTTAATGTCCACTAGAATTAACAGAATTTGAAATCATTATTTCAATGATTGGGATGGAACTTGAAGAAATCTTCGTTAATTGTTTTATATCCACTCGGGGCTCTCGGCGTCCAGGGCTATTAACACTTGACTAATACGAAGTTGGGGTAAATAGCATAACGATATTCTCTTGGCCAAATCGCTGAGTTTATTCTAAGACTACTTGTAACACCCCCACCCCCCAAAAAAATACATTCTACCCATGATATAATGTGCATATACGTACATACACTATAAGGACATACTTATTAAGCATAAAAATTATCTTAAAGCGTAGACTTCGACTTCTCAATGAAGAGGATCGAATTATTGCGGAAGACAAAATACAAAATGGAATAGAAATAAATATACAAATATACTTTTGCGAAAGTCTTAAATAGATGATAACATGTGAGTCCCACATTTCATTAATTCATTAAATAACTCTCAATTATTTTCAAAATAGAAAATACAACTCGATAACATACAAAAATAAATAATGGAAATTTAATCTAGTATTCATGTGTTGCAACATCATCGTGAGCATCTTATGCTACATGTGTCTCCAACATCAATTTCTTGCATAATTGAATTGCACAAGAGATGTATTCTCGTGAGCTATGAAACTCAATAGGTGAACAAATTGAAAACTAAATGAGGAACATGTGACATATCAATATAAGACATGATAAAATCTTCTATGATAAGATTATGGATTAATCATGATAAATGGATAAATTTATTTGGAATTGAATGAAAGAGGCTATTTCTGATCATCATTAGATGACATCACTCCTAGATTAGTAGTATAGATTATCATCATTATAAATTAAGTAAAAACATTATCAAAGAGTAGACAATTCATCATGTCATATTTTTATATTATATCATACTTTATTTACTTTCATTGCAACACTTTTTATTATAAGCACTTTACTTCCAGCATCATTACATACTTACATCATATTCACATTGCATAACTTACATCATATGTATTATACTTTCATCATCATTGCATAAGGTGTGTTATCATCATCATTATCATCACTTAATTCATCATTAATATTTATTTATGTTCATCGTTACATTTAGTGACTTTGGGTACTTTTGGTGGGAGCGTTCATCATCAAGTTCATTCAGACTATGAATTGTCAAATATTAGTGGCCAGTGCACAAACCATGACAATGCTCTATCAAAAGAAGGATGCTCGAAAATCCTTTTTGTTGCATGGAGTAGAATGATCCATACAAAATAAATTAAGTAGTTTGACTACAGTTACATTACTACTCCATAACATTATCATTATAACATAATTTTATTTTACTCTCAACAATCAACATACAATGATTATCTCTTTATTTAACCTTGTATTCTTTGTCTTATATATAATTTATTATACATCATAAGGTCAAGCTTAGAGTATAGTCATCATATTAAGAATTAATAATAATCATGATTCATATAAAATCTCATAACATATGTATCATCACTCTAAATTGATAATGATTATTATCATCTCAAGCTTTATAACATAAGTATCATCGTGATATGAATCCATAATAATCAATATTCATATAAAGTCTTATAACATTTACATATGATATGAACTGATAAGAATCATGATTCATATAAAGTTTTATAACTTGAACATTGATATGAATGATCATAGTTCATAAAAAAGGCTTATGATATAGACATCATCATATTGTGAACCAATACTAATTGGATTCACAAAAGATCTTATGACAATATATCATCATATAATTACTTCATAGTTATTAATCAGGATGGTACATCAGAGGATCATAGAAATAGCTGAATAAACATATGGAATTATCTATTATGTTTTAGAGATATAATCAAATAAAATCTTTGAGCATTCGTATCAGAGATAAAATCATATACTAAGGGTATGATTAAATCATCTAATGCAAAAAGTTTAGTAGGAGCATTGAATGACCTCAAATCTAATATGAAATCATATATCCACATGAAAGAATATGTTGTCATTGTATAATCATAACATCTGATTATAAATTTGGAATGATCACAAAAGACATATAATAATATATTCATATAATTACTCTTAAGAACTAAGAGCTAAATAATATGATTCATCATAATTGTGAACATACAAAATCATGAAAATTAACTTGTAATATTTGAACAATGATGACAATATCAAATACAATTCCTTTGACAATTTCAAATTCATTTTTAGCCATGGATAACTTTAACATAATGCTAATATGTTATAACTTAATAACAGGTGTCCATTTAGAATAATTTCAATTTTCACTCAAAGTAGAATCTTAGATAAAATTTTCATATTTTATCTCCTTATCATTTATTTTCAAAAGATCCTACAACATTTTGTGTATATTTTGTATTGAGGATTATGATAGTTGAACCTTAAATATTTTTAACTCCTTGTAGACTTACTCTTTCTAGTAAATTCCAGTTTTTAATACAAGAGCACACAGTCATAACTATTCTATAAATTTCATATCATAATTCTACTATTTTAATTTATTATATATTTTACAAGTCGAACACACTATATCACAAGAGAGCATGACAAATTGTAGTAATTTGGGTCTAAAGTTTTCTACAGACATTAGATTGAGATAAAATTATTTTTTTCTAAAATTATAATTCAAAAGCTAGCATCCATATATTATTTATAATTTTTTGACGAGTATAACCTTTTCAAGCATTATTTGAAATATATACTAGATATATGAATATAACTGTAAATAATATGAATCTATCATTATTAACATTGAATCTTATTGGCATTGACCTAGAGCATGTAAATTTTTTTTATATGTGTCTCTAAAATTCTGACAATGATTTTCAAACAAAACCCTAAAATTTGGATTTCACATGAAAGGTCATCATTTCAATTCGATAAACATATGCAAAATTGGTTTTAATATTATTTTAATTATTTAAGTTTTGAATCATCTATCTTTTAAAGAATAATAAATGATTCTTCTCAAAAGTTGCACGAAAGGCTCCCAGATTACAATTTGTAGTTTCATCTCATCAAGAGCTTCCAAATGGTATCTACTTTGTCGACATTTCGTGGTCGATGATGGTGAGGCAACGGCTCAAAGGAGCACCCTTTTTCCAATGGCTACCTCATATGGAAATGGAGAGAGAAAGAGAGAGAGAGATTGGGGAGGGGGTTACATGCTATAACCACTCTTGAGTTTAATTTTTATTCTTTTGTTTCCTTTTTCTGATTGTTATATTATGAACTTAAAAATTTATCCGTCCTTGAATTTCAATATAATCAATTATTATCAATAGACTTGTATTTGATTTTTTTTCTCCCAATATGGGTAATCAATACTCAAGCATTATTTAATATTTCCATCATCTTTCTCACTATTATGAATTTAAAACTCATTCAATCCATGTCATGCAATTAAAATCAATGAACATATACTCATAGTCCTACTAATGGAATGTCATTTATATAGCATTCATTCATATATTGATCCTTAAGTAATATAGACACAATATGATTCTTGATCTATCTTCAGACTATAAACGACTTTTGTATCTTAATAATAACGCATATATAGTATCCTAATTTAAGATAGAGATAAATCATTCTAGCATAATATTAAGGGGTTGTTTGGTTAATGATTAAAAGAAGAAATATCTACTTATTCCAAGAATATAGACAAACGTCCATATTTTTTCTGTTACACTACTAACTTTCATCGATCTTGAGACAACTCTGCTAATGATTGTGTCAACTAAACTTTATTAATGTTCATTGGCCTATATAGTTATGTTATTACATATATCGTCATTGATTAGTTTCAAAAAAATGTTGAAATTAATTATTGAAAAATTATTCTTGACGTTAACGTTTCCATTAATTCCTCAAACTATATATATATATATATATATATCGATTTTTTATAAGGGACTCCAAAAAAGAAAGCAATGCATAAGGCTAAAAAAGTAAATGCATTAATTGAGAATATAGCAGAAGAGACTAAGGAAGAAAGAAAGTAACACAACCAAGAGATGGTTTACTAACATACACTACTGAGAAAATTATAAATAAGATCTAGGTATAATGTTGAAAAATTCAAATCTAAGTCTTTTCATTTCATTTATTTAGACTAAAATAAGACAATTTTGATTTGAACATTTCATAATGAGATAAAATATTTAGATGTAGCTATTTCACGATACAGCATGGTTATGTACAATCTTTAAATTAAAAATAATGAAAATGCACTTATTCACATGGTATTAACGTTTTAATGTGATTTATTCATAAAAATAGGATTATTTTCATAAATCTTTCTCGAACTATCATAAAATTTCAAATTTACCTCTAAACTATAAAAATCGGGGAGAAATATGTCAGAACTTTTTTTAATAGTGCCATTCAACAAACTGGTATTGTATTATTCAAATTATTTTGATTTATCAAATTATTATTTTACCCTCTAAATTAAAAATGTATTCTCTTTTTTTTCACTCTTTCTCTCTCTTCTCTTCTCCCCTCTCTTTCCTCTCTCCTCTCTCTGGTCTCTCTCTATCTCTCCTCTCTCTCACGCAGGGCGACCACATGCAGGTGCACGTTGCACGTGCTTGCATGCAGGCGGAGCTTGCCTGTGCGAGCTTCGTCTACGTTAGGCACCAGAGAGATAAAGATAGATCAGCGAGAGAGAGGAGAGAGAACATAGAGCGAGAGAGAGGAGCCGGAGAGAGCGAGAGAGATGAGAGAGTGAGAGAGAAGAAAGAGAAAAAAAAAAGAGAACGAGGAGAAAGTATTTTTTTTAGTTTAGAGAGTAAAATAGTAATAATAAATTAAAATAATTTGAATAAATTTAATATTAATTTGTTAGATGAAAATGTTTAAAAAGATTGATTTATTTCTTTTTGATTTTATAATTTAAGGGTAGATATAAAATTTTATGATAGTCCGAGGAAGGTTTATGAAAATAACTCTAAAAATATTAACCAATAGGTATTAAGGTGAATTCTTTGTCGATTAATGAGGTTAGATTTTTTTTTACGTATTTTTTTTGTTGGAAGTCTCTACCAGACATATGATCCAGAGCCAGAGGGTCCCTCCAGTAGTTGCGATGGCCACATAAAAAAGCAACCTTTATTATTAATATTTTCAATTAAGAAACAAAGTTATCCACGTGAATGACGTGATGTAAGGGAATATAGATATGAATAAATAGGCAGAGTGAAAATTGAACTTTTTTCCAAGAGTTAAGATCTATGTCACAATATTAGTAGTTATCCAGGCAATAAATAAACAAAAGCTTCAAACTTCAGTTTGCTTTTTCAATGGGATGTATAAATGTAGTTGAACTACTGTCAAACTTGCTATGTTTCTTGTGTTCTTCACCGCCGGTTTGGCCCACTATGATCCATGCTCGATGAAGATTCATTACATCCACAACAAACAAGTATCCTCTATGTCAGACCATAATATGATAATTCCATTTTGGTTACAATTTTTAATTTTTCTTCACTACTGCCATTTAACCGATCTACAGTTCAAAAAGAAAGAATGAAACGTTATTTATTTATATGTAACTAAAAGTTGTGTGCTTCACGCCGAGTTGAGAAACTCTCGCCTTCTAGGATTCATCCTAAGATTTTAAAAGAACTATTTTTATTTCATTTCGTGAGTTAGAAGTTATAAAATGTGAAAAGCCAACTATTTAAAATTTAATATTGATTTTCAATTATTCGAATATTGAATAAGTTAAATGAGAATATGAGAAGTTTTATCATTCATGCATATATAACTTAGAAGTTATAGAAGGTGAAATTATTATTATTATTATTATTATTATTATT
>LTAE01003453.1:38972-48998 GCA_001647135.1 Pontederia paniculata
TCCATCCAAATTGACTAGCAGGACATATTATTTTCATTCATTTGATTTTACAAGTTGGCAAGGTGGACTGCAGAGAGAAAATGAGACAAACCATGTCAATCTAAAACTATGAGCAAGCAGATTATGAGAATCATGCTTATCTGAATTTGTTGACATAATACGTCAATTCTATATGTCATTATGAAAATTCGAATCACAATTTTTTGTTAAAGTTTTATTTGAATTCTTATTAGAGTTTCAAATTTGATTTATCCCATATTTGGTTTGTATTTTCATATTTGATTAGGACATTATTTATTGTTTACTCTATATAGGATTTGAAGTTTATGAATTGGTGTAGGAGATGATGTAAAAAAAGAGATAGATATAAGTATGTAACTTTAGAAAGCATTAATTCCCTTTTGAAATTTCCAATGGCATGCTCATTCGAATTTGCGAGCGGACTAAGCAATGTTGCGCTCATCCAATTTGTAGGTCGACGAACCATTCTCATATGAATATGTAGGCGAGCAAGTTAGAAGTGTTGCATCCATCTAACTCTGCTCAAATGTGGGTCAGACATGTTGCAACAATCTGAATATATGGCTAAACTAAGAGGGTCAAGATCATATGTATCCGTGGATGAACAGAGCATGCATCTGCGTCCATCCAAATTGACTAGCAGGACATATTATTTTCATTCATTTGATTTTACAAGTTGGCAAGGTGGACTGCAGAGAGAAAATGAGACAAACCATGTCAATCTAAAACTATGAGCAAGCAGATTATGAGAATCATGCTTATCTGAATTTGTTGACATAATACGTCAATTCTATATGTCATTATGAAAATTCGAATCACAATTTTTTGTTAAAGTTTTATTTGAATTCTTATTAGAGTTTCAAATTTGATTTATCACATATTTGGTTTGTATTTTCATATTTGATTAGGACATTATTTATTGTTTACTCTATATAGAATTTGAAATTTATGAAAAAAAATTGGTGTAAGAGATGATTAAAAAAAATAAAGATATAAGTATGTAAGTTTAGAAAGTATTAATTCCCTTTTGAAATTCCCAATGGCATGTAGGAATATAGGAACTAGGGTTGGAATCAAACTTAATTTTGCCAAACACTCGCTTGAAAAAGATAATGATGACAAGAACCAAGTTTTAGTGATTTAATTCTTTGGTTCTAGTGTTAAACATTTTTTTTCTTCTTTCTTTTACTTGACGTTGTGACATTTTAGAGGATTTATTATTTTAACAATATATGAATAAATTCTTTTTTTCCTACAACACTAGCAATTAAAAAATTATTAAGCATATAAAAAACCATGTTTATATTATTATAATTATATATAACATTATTTATTAATTTCTTATGACATTTTTTTGTAATATTTATTCAAATAAAATTTAGTATATTAATAATTAAAATAAATGTGATATTTTAATAAAATAAATATTATGGTTTTAATTTATGTTTAATTAAGTAAATAAAATATTAATTATATATTTTCGAATATTAGAATATTACTTCTTTATTTAAGTTATCAACTTAACAAAAATATAAACTCTTTAAAATATTATTATTCGAGGACTTGGTCCTTTTTTCAGTCCTTTCATTCGTCCTAAATTTATAATAAACTTGTAAAGTTATATATTTTGGTATCATTAGTAACATAATCAAATAAATTTTTTTTACATAACTGTATAAGGTCATCATTTTTTTTTTTTTTTTGAGTGAGTGATTTCGTGGTTCCAAATCAAAAGTAGAATTTCAAATTCACGAACCAATCGATAGTTTCTTAAAAAGAACTCATCGATCTGAAATATTTTTTTTCAAAAAAGCTGAAATAAGAAAGGGCTGCACGGCTGTAATATTGTCATCTTTCGAGTAGGGAAAGGTCGGGTACAATTGTCGCAGTTGACCCTGCAAATGTTGCTCCTTGCAGACAAATCTTTTAGACCTCTGTTTTTTCAGAATCCTTCTGTACACTATGCTAATGGAGAAGTCCTTTCACGATGGCTGGCAGCACTGTTTTATTGCAACACTCGCAGATTCACTATCCACGCCCCCAAATCAAAAACCTCATACGCATAAAAAGGTAGAGTGATAAAAAATTTATTATCGCTTATGCAGGACTCGAGTTCGAGCCCACATAAATACAAAAAGTCTTCGCTGCGAGATTCACCTCCCAGAGTTAAGCATATAATTCAGGATGACAATAGATTAGTCGAGGTTATAATAGGTCAGTCTCAGCCTATGGATAGTGCATTTTGCAATGTCGCACGAATGGAAAGACAACACTACTTCTCGAATACTGGGTGATAATCGAAAAAAAATATAATTCAAAATTTACCTTAGAAATTGATCTTAGGTGTAGTTTGATAGGACCCTTAATTTGGACTATTTTTGTTTAATTATCTTAATGAACTCCTGCAGCTAAGCTAAAGTGAACAAATTATTGGCATCACAACCAACTGAGATTGGTTTATGATAAATAACTTATTTCCATTGAAATGAAATATAAAGTTTGATTCCTTATGGCTGCGTTTGGCATGGGAACCCGACCCAGAACTTGGGTTGGGTTTCCACCGGTTCTAGCAAATGGGTTCAGAATCGTGTCTTGGGAACCGACGGGTCAGAACCCCGAACAGCACACGGGCAGCCCGGGGTTCTTATCGAGCGGTTCCACCAAAATCGGTTCTGCGCGTTTCACCGCTCTGTTTTACGTTTTTCTTTTTTTTTCCAAAACTTACCCCTCCCTCGTAACCCACGCTCTCTCTGCTGACCTCACACTCTCTCTGCCACCCTCTCTCTCTCCATTCTCTCTCTCTGCCGCCCGCCCTCTATTTCCTCTCTCTCTCTATCTCTCTCTACCTCTCTTTATCTCTCTCCTCCATAATTTATTTTTTAAGTTGACATAATTAGTTTTTAACTTTTTTATTTAATATACAAAATGTTTGGTTTTTAATATTTTTTTAAATATGCATAAACAATATTATACATATGTATATATTTATATATATGCGAAATAATATTTTAACAAGAAAAGGGTAAAATGGTCATTGACTTATTAATTCATCTTCAAATTCTAATTTCATCCAAACATACGTGGAACTCCATTAATTTGCTTCCTATTTTTTGTTTCACCTTTATCCAAATGCTCATTAGAATTAATCTATCAAATCAGTGGAATCCGGAGAATCCCATGTTCCAATACCAAACGCAGCCTACGTGTACAATAAATTTTGGTTGAAAGTTTAATCAAGTATATGACATGAAGTTGTGATCAATGCTTATACTCTTGGATACTGAGTGACAGTCAAAAAAATATTGGCTATCACATGTGAAATATGTGCCGAGCGAGAGCAAATTTGGAGATCAGTGCATCTACCAAAGCAGAGTTGTTACTGGAAAGTAGCATCTAAGTAAATTAAACAGGAGACTTTGGTGGCAAAAGAAGATCTTATCAGCTAAAGATATCCTAAAGGAAGAGACACGTTTCTATCTCTCAAATACTCATTGGAAAGTGGAAGAGGAAAACAAGATAGGTCAGAGAGAGAGAGAGAGAGAGAGAGAGAGAGAGAGAGATTGGTGTAGTGTATATATATGTATGTATGGGTTGTGTGCAATACAGATTATTTAATTCGAGACCTGTTTGATTGAAGACAGGACACTCTTTTCTCCTCACCATATGCATCCATGTGAAGGGGCTCATGAGGTTTCCTGCAGAATCCAAAGGATCAATCCCAATTTTTAAAGTCCTGCCTCCACTAATTGGCAGCAACAACTGCACTTGTTAATCAGATTCTCTTGGCAAACTCTGTCACCACTCAAAATGGTCCCCTGAAACAAAAGTCTTCTTTGAAGACTTTAAGTAGAAGTATATCTCTGGCCTCTTGAATTTTATATTATGCATTGCATTGCATGGTAGGGAGTATGCCAAGTCTAAATAGGAAACAAGTCTTAGGATCTTAATCACTTGGCCATCATGGTAATGATCAATGGAAGCTGCTCTTAAAGCAAAAACAAAAAAAATGGTCATGAGATTTCCTTCCTTGCCAATAGCTTTCTGTGAGAACACAGCCACCTTTCTGACATGTTGCTGTCAATCCCAGTAGTGCTCACCTTCGCCATCTTTACTGGAGGAGAGCACAAACCATTTTGTTGTGGTGGACCTACTCCTCCATCAACACTGTCTTGCCTTTTTCCTCCTTTGGGTGGGTGGACTATTTTCCCAGTCTTACCAAACATTTGGCACTAAGGAGAAGAGATATACCCCTTGTAAGTGAGATCCAACAAAGATCTTTAAACAGTGCTGCCTGTGTACCCTTCTCCCCTCGGTTAGCATTTTTGATGCAGCAAAATTGATCAAACACTTTGCACAGCAGGCCATACCCCTAACCATTCTTTTAGAACTTTAGTAGTCCATATTATTGACGCCACATCACTGTGAATTGTTAAACTTGAGAATTATGTTTATGCATGTGGTGCAAAATTAAAGTGGCTACAGCACCATGGAGGAACAAAGACCTGCAGCATGCATCACTTGTGCACTGTACTTGAGAAGGGACCTAAATCATTCATATACATGTACGTTACCACATTCCTTGAGGGAGTGTGGCATGCCATTGTCATCATTCCCGGAGGGGGAAGGGAAAAGGTATGAGCCAAAAATAATGTTAAAAAATAAAAAGTTTTAGAAGAATAGACCACATTTCTAAGCAGAAGTTGACCATAAGATGTAGCCCCGTCTTTTTGCAGTTATATAAACACCACAACCACCAACCACTGGCAATTGTCATGACAAGGCCAAGGAAGCCTCTCTGGAAATATTTATCAGTCATCTCTACCTGTTGAAGAGCTTGCCAAAAGCCAAGACTTCTGCTGCATGCTCCCATGGATCGGATAAAGCCCTTCATCAGCTTGTCCACTCTCCTGCTTTTCTCATGCATTCTGTCCTTGATTGCAGCTCCCCTTCCTAGTACTTTTCTTTCAAATGCATGATTAATTTTACTTTACTCCTGCTAGAAATAGAACAGTATTATCACGCCTTTGTTCCCTCTGCATCTGAATATTGACCTCTGATTGCTGCAGGAACCCTTGGCTTATGGCACCAACAGGCTTCGGTAATGGAGAAGACAGTCCAGGTTCTCTCTCTCTCTCTCTCTCTCTCTCTCTCTCTCTCTCTCTCAGAAGATCTGAACGAGATCTACTTGAAAGACATTTCTTAGTGAAGATGGCCATTGGTATTGCTAGAAGGAGACCTAACAGATTCATGCATGTTAATATGTTTCTGANTCTCTCTCTCTCTCTCTCTCTCTCTCTCTCTCTGGTATATTCATGCTTATGTAACAGTACTGAACATTAGCTTGTACTTTCTCGATGCACATCATCTTCGGCTTACAATAGTGAAGACCGATACTCACACGCGCTCAATGCATATGCATATCATCTTGGATCTCTCTCTTCGCAAAAAAATAACACCAAAATTTAACAGGGTTCACAAGTTATTTTAGATGTGATTTCTCACTGGGATAACAAATGCAGATTGAGATATAATTGAGGTTGAACCTTCAATTTATTTATAACCTCTTAAATTTTGAATTCTTACATCAACATAAAAATTTCAAATATAAAAAATAAACAAAATTTTAATTAAATAAAAAAATATAGTCCTAAACAAATATGTTATGACTTGTCACTCTGATATGAATTCAAAGCAAATTTTAACGAATCTCACTCTGACTTGAATTTCTTATGTGACAATGCAACAATCATACTCTGCCAATAGATTTGGATAAGTATAACTTTCATGGTCCGCTCGTTGATAGATGTGGTTCATTTGATCTCCTCGCCCAAAAATTTATATGGGCGTTGTTTACCTTGCCATATGTAAATTCGGATGAGAAAAACACATTTTTTCCTGCTTACAAATTTAGTTAGGTGCAACCCACCTTGTCCGCATGTCCAGAAATACACATGGTTATGGTCTGCTTGGTCTGGCGTAGATTTGGATTGCCGCAACCTATCTAGCTCACCTACAAATTCAGATGAATGAAATTCAGTTGCAGGTTCAAATGAGCACAATCAGCTCATAAAATCATATGGACACGGTCTATCTGGCTCATCCACATATTCAAATGGACACGACCTCGCTTGGCCCATCCGATGTGCCCGTTTGAAGATTCATCCTACTTGGGCCGTCCTGATATGACCGTTTGCATGGCTTGAGCGTCCAACTGTGCAAAACCAGCTTGTGTGGTGTAGCGTCCTGCCAGAACGGCGCAACATCGCATGGCTGCGCACGCCCAAGCGGCGGCGTTACATGGCTGCGTGCGCTCGTGTGGCAAAGCCCTCCCTGTGTGATGCCGCACGGCTGCGCGCATCACGTGACATGCCCCACATGCCCACACGGTTGCGTGCACCATGCAAGAGCGTCACTTGGCCTTCTTGTGTGGCGTCGCATGCCATGTTATGACTACCTCTATGGTAGTGCACGCCGGTGTGACGCTTCATGCTACATGTGCTCACTCGTATCACGGAGCCTTTAGCCAAGACATGGCCACATGCAACATCTAGATGAGCAGGACACCTAAACAAGCCTTTTTTGTGGTTTTTGAGAGTTTGGGACAGCGGAATGCTTGGGCACGATGGGCCGCGGAATAGGGTCATGCAACGCGTCTTGAACAAAGATTGAGCGGGCACTTGAACGAACGCTCGAACGGGCACTTTCTGAAGGGACACGGAGTTCCGAAAATGCTTTGACTCTAAGATGTAGGCTAGAGGGCATCTTGAAGCTAGTTGGTCACAATGCGGGGCATCAATCCTGTAACTGAGGCATGCACGCTTAAATCAACAATAATTGCTTGGAAAATGAGTTTGTCTTAAGAAAATTTCATTCAATAAGAGAAAAGGCTACAACAGGGTGTAGGGATAGCATGCTCATGCACGTCGTGTAACAGGTTAGGTTGTAACCGAAAAAATTCGGTTGTGATACAGGTTGTGACAACTCTAATGACACCTGATTGTCCACTACAAAGGCAAATTTTAAAATTTACCAAACACCAAATTACACAACTACTGCTTTCGCAAGTGCATGGGTAGTTGTAGTACTTTAGGGTCGATCCACAGACGGTCAACTAGGTTTCCAGGAAGATTCTCATCTCAATTACACTAGCCTAAGGAGAAAATGTTGTTGGTTGGGTTTGTTTTTGGTTTTTGAATATGAGAAAGTAAATAGAGAAAATATCAATGATAAAAAATATTTCTAAGGCAAAGTTCCACCTCATGCTCGTTTGTAGTTGTCAATCATTGAAAACGAATGAATCGATTCTATAAAAATTTCAAAGAACAAAATCATGCAACATTCTACTGCTCACTAATTCAGTCCAAGAACTCATTGTTCAAAGTCTTGAATTTTTTGAAAAAAATCCACTGTGATCACAGTATGGTCACAGGAATATCCGTTGAAATCCTTTAAAATCAATACGCTCAAACCAATTTGTTAAGTCGTCACAACCCGTCGTCATAAGCTAGTATGTTTCCCCTATTACGCCAGATTCCTTTGCACGCAACCCCAAACGATCTCATCAAGGCTTGGTCCAGGTGATGATGTACAAACAAGGAATATGATATGCATAAATTTATAATGTCAACATATGGATTGTTGCACAATTTTACAATTTTATAATTTTGCTCAATGCCCATGCATATCATAATTTTATAATTGCATAATATGGATTGTTGCACAAGTATTTTTTTTAAAATGGGTTAACCAAATATAGATATGTTGCAATTTGGTAAAAAAGTAGTTGACAATTAATCTTGCCTTGTATCTTGGGTGTGAATTAATTTCTTCACGTTTCAATCGAAATACCCATTTGTTCTTGAGTGCTCCAAGAAAGCCTCAAGTGGCATGCAAAATACGACCAAAGGTGACATAAATGAAGGATGAAAATGATATTTTTATCTACTCATCACATGCTCATCTACAATATATCATAGCCCAAGTGGTAGGATGGCGAAGAGTGGCGTGGAGGACCATCTCTGGCGGTGTAATAAGTGGTAGGATGGCGAAGAGTGGCGTGGAGGACCATCTCTGGCGGTGCATAAATTACATAGGAACTACTAAGCTACTAGTTGACTAGTAAAACAAAGGAAAACATTACAAAAGTGTGGGAAAAGGGGAAAATTACATAGGAAATGCTAGATAAAAGGGGACCTGTGACATTCTCCACCATCTAAATCGGCAACATCCTCGACGTTGTAGCTTTAAAGTCTTCAATCTTCTTCTTGAATTTTCATTACATTCTGTGGGCTCCCAACTTGCTTTGATGGCCACTCTTCCACTCCACTTGATGAGATACTCATTCTTGTGCTTAGGTCCTTGGTCACAAAGAACTTCTTCAACATCTTCAGTGAACTGCTTTTGAATGACCAGGGGAGTGCAATTGGACACTCCATGCTCTGAGTCTTCAGCATCTTCGATGAACAGCTTCAGTAGGGTCACATGGAAAACTGGGATATGGCAGAGTTGCAGAGGGAGCTCCAACTTGTACGACACATTTCTCACTTTCTTCAAAATCTTGAATGGACCTTTGTAGACCCTTGTGTAGCTTTTTACCACTTAATCGAAGATAACTGATCATCTTCACCGTGACTTGGTCTCATACATTGAAGTGGACTTAACGTAGGCTTGTGTCGCCCCACTTCTTCATGCGCTTGAAAGCTCGATGAAGATGTGTGAGATTATCACTAAACATGGACCTGATTTCAAGCCATCGTCATACCATGAAGTGCATATAAATTACTAAAAAAGAATTTGTAGGATCTAGATGGCACAAAGAGGGAGAGTGAATTGGTGTATTAAATTTTTTCTTTTGTTTCTACAATGATTAGTTATATAGGCGGAAGCATACGAACGCAAACATGAACAATAAGAAGAAACAAGAAATGAAACACAACACACAAACAAACGAACAGAGGTTTGTTGACGAGGTTCGGCCGAACTCCTGATCTATGTCCTCGCTTCGGTCTTCTCGAACTCGAGACCTCCAGAGATCACTGAACTCCTTCTTCAAGGGCGAAGGCTTCATTACAACTTCTCCTTTCTTTCTCAGAGGACAAGGAGACAACCTCTTATAAGTTCAGTCTTGAACTCACTCTTCCTTCTATTATGGATTCTTTACTCTAATCACAAAAAGAGGAACTAAGGTTTTTTCGCTCAAACACTCACTAGCTAAATTTTCCAAAGTTATCTCCCAAGACTCTTGGGATTACAATATATACTTTGCAAAAATGACCTAATCTGTCACTCAGAAAACTAGTCGTTAATGCAAGTACAGTGCACTTCACCTACCCCTCGGTCGCCCACTGCTCCTACCTCAGTCGACCATTGCTCTGGTGAAGTCTTCACTTGAACTACCGTCTGGTGCCTCGATCGTCCACCGTTCACCCTCGGACGTCCGCAGTTCAAAGTCCGAAGTCTTTGTTCCTCAATCAAGCTCCTTCGATCGTCCGCCAAAACTTTTGGCCGACCGATCTTGACTTGAGTTCATTTCTTCAATCTGTCTATGGTCGGCCGTTGATTGCACCTCAATCTTCTCGGACTTCCACTCTTTGGTTGAAGACTTTGGTCAAGCTCCTTCGGTCAACCGATCTTGACCTCCTCCAGCTTCAACTCATCTCTGATCGTCCGTTGATTGCACCCTAATCTTCTCGGACGTTCACTCTCGGGTGAAGCCAACTGTCAAGCTCCTTCGGTCATCCGCCAAACCTTTGGCTGATCGAACTTGACCTTGTACCGCCATCTTCAACATCTCTGGTCGTCCGCTAATTGCACACAATCTTTCTCGGACGTCCACTCCTGGAGTTGAAGATACCTATCAGGCTCCTTCGGTCGCCGCTACCCCTGCGGTCGCCCGACTTGACCTTGTGCCATCTCCTTCAACTTCTCTGATTGTCCGATGATTGCACCTCAATCACTCAGACGTCCACTTCTGGAGTTGAAGATACCTGTCAAGCTCCTTCGGTC